>PVIY010000167.1:0-53564 GCA_004026745.1 Myrmecophaga tridactyla
TTTTTTTTTAGGACATTTTCTCTTTTAGCTCTGTGTGTGTGTGTGCATGTGTGTGTAAGAGTCACATAATGATGTGTCATGGTAAATAATTTCCCAGAATATTATATTCCTTCTTCACAGTGTTTCACACTCAATTTTTATTTGGAAAGTAATTTTTTTAGTACCTACCAGTGGCTTGTTTTTCATAAAAACTGCCCATTTATGCACAGATGGGATTAAGGTGAAGCTACAGAATTCCTTAATACTTTAAATTTAATTCATTTGCAACCTATAAAGGACTAATAATTCCTGGTATGCTGATATCGCCTTTCAAATTATAACAAAGTTGTATGTGTAATATCCTTTTCTCTGAGAAGTAACTCACTGATCCTCCATGTATCTTTCTGAGGAGAAAGTTTAAAAATATATGTGGTAAACCCATTCTACAGCTTGTAAAACTAAGGGTCAGAGAGTCTGAGTTATGCACTAGAAGACAAAACAAAACAAAGCAAACCTTTGGATCCCATTTATTTATTTCATACTCCAATATCTACTTTTACCAATCCTTAGTTCTATAACTATAAATTAATGATGGTAATATTTAAGTTCAAGTTATTAATATAGTATCACTACATCAAAATCATGCTTTTTAGATTGTAGGAAGTATAGTTCACACTATTCGTAATCAGTGAGTTAGTAAGCTTTTTGTGATAAGAAATATCAACTTTTTCAGTTTATCATGCTTTTATAGAGAATTCAGAAGGAAATGGATTCTTTAACATGTTTTATTAGTAAATAATTAATTCCCTAAATTTCATTTATATTAAATTTAAATAGTGTTAAGTATTTTTTACAAGCATTAGCAACCCAATAAACTATCTTCTGTTAGTGAAAAAGAAAAGAAATTTGACTCACATAACTGAACAGGCCAGGGTGCAGGGCCTCAAATAACATTATGAAGCCTCAGTCTTTCTTTATATTTTCAGCAATGCTTTCCTCTGTATTTGCATCATTAGCATGTCTTCCTGAACTTTATAGAAATAAGGCAGTCACACACAAACTCCAGGCTTATATATTACTAGCTTAGCAAAGACAAGAAAACCTCTTTCCTGATAGTTATCACCCAAATCTGGGAATTACATATCATTGCAGTTCTTTGATTAGTCAACCTGAGTCACATTCTCGATACAAAAGCTGAGAGTATTTGGCCAACCTCACCTAAACCACAGGGGAAAAGAAGGAAGAGGAGTATTTCCCTAAGGAAAATTAGATTGTTGTTACTGGAAGAGGGAGGAATAGACATTTCACAGGTAAAGACAAGAAATGTCCTCCATGGTTTCATAGTAGAAACAGATGAGTCATAAAAACATCAAATGCATTATATTGGTTTGTTATAGCTGCCAGAATGCAATATACCAAAAATGGAATGGCAAATAAACTGATCATATCTATAGAAGTAACTTTAAGAAAAAGTACTAATTTACTCATTGAGATGCTGGTTGTTTTTCCCATTAGAAAATTGTTGATTTTTTTTTTTTAGGACATTTTCTCTTTTAGCTCTGTGTGTGTGTGTGTGTATGTGTGTGTAAGAGTCATGTAATGATGTGTCCTGGTAAATAATTTCCCAGAATATTATATTCCTTCTTCACATTGATTTACACTCAATTTTTATTTGGAAAATAATTTTTTAGTACCTACCAGTGGCTTGTTTTTCATAAAAACTGGTCATTTATGTACAGATGGGATTAAGGTGAAGCTACTTTGCAAGTTACAAAGTTTACAGCTCTAAGGCTGTGAAAATGTCCAAATTAAGGCACCAACAAAAGGTTAGCTTATTGGCTGATGCCATCTGGAACACTTCTGTCAGCTGGGAAGGCATGTATCTGGTGTTTGCTGGTCCCTTGCTCCTGGGTTCTGCTGTTTTCAACTTCTCTTTCCTTTGGGGGTTCATCACCTGGCTTTTCAGGGGCTGGGTTTCATCTCTTGGCTTCCCTTGGCTCTCTCCAGGTTCTGGCTTGCACATGTCTTTTGCACAAGTTCAGGCACATGGCGACATCTGCTGAGCTCTTCATCTCCAAACATCTGGGTTTAGTGTTGGCTCTGTTGTTTCTGCTCTCCAAGCTTGTGCATCTGAGGTTTCTCCAAAATGTTTCCCCTTTTAGAGGACTTTAGTAAACTAATCAAGACCTACCTTGAATGGGTGTAATCACACCTCCATCTAATCAAAAGGCCATACCCACAATTGGGTGTGTCGCATCTCCATGGAAATAATTTAACCAAGGTCACACCCACAACTGGGTGTGTCACATCCCCATGGAAACAATCCCATTAAAGTTTCCTACCCTAAACACTAGGTCAGGCCCCACAAGATTGGATCAGGATTAAAAATGGCTTCTCTGGGGTACATAAGAGCTTCAAATTGGCACATGCGTCTTTATCATTTATTATTAGATTATTTTTTAATCAGATTATATATTTGATGGAAATTTTTCTAAATTATTCTCCCATATTTCTTTTGGAAATTTCACATATTTTTGAACTGAAAAGTACTAATGTGTGACCTTATATTAAATTACATTGAATGTGTTCAGTCCCTCCATTGCCATAAGGCAGACAAAATTTTATTATTACCATAATATAGTTGTCACTACTGACATATCTTTTTATTTTATATTTAACCCAGAAATCAGGGTGCTGTGTTTCTATTTCCTTACTAGTATTTTTTTAGAATTTATTTTTATCTATGAGAATACTAATTGGATAGTAATAATAGATTAAACAATTTCATCAAGAAAAAAGGTTTACTTTGAGATCTCAGGAAAGAAACCAGATTCAAACTTCAAAAAAAGATGTACTCATTAAGAATAAAGAAAATAATCCTAATGATATCAGAATGACAGAAATTATATCCTAATTTAACCATTTAAGAAACTAATAGAAATTGACCATTAAGCGGAAGGACGTTAAGGGGTAAATTAGCCAAAGTAAAATGATGGAGGAAACAGCTACTAATCAAAACACCCTGCCTACGACTTTCCCTCTCTTTAAGAGAGGGACCTTTTTAGTGCAGGGTAAACCATTTTCCCCTTGCTCTGTATTCTCTCCCTTCCTGTCACTTAACCCACCACTATCCCAACACCTTTCTCTCTTCAACCTCACTCTGTGATCTTTCTCAGCTCACAAGATCTCTCTCATTCAATATCTTTTCCTAATTACTGCCCTTTCTCTCTCCTTTCTTTGGCAACCATAATTCTGACACTGTTTTCATTTAGTATTCTCCATTTTTTAAAATTTCATTTATTCCTCAACTGCTGCCACCACTAACTCTAATTGCTTTTATCAAGAATTACGGCATGCATTGACTAATTCTAGTGGATACTGTGGATCCTTAAACTATTTGGATTCTTGCATATTAGGCCCTTTAGACTGACTACTCATCTTTTTCAGAATCCCATTTCACCTTGATTTCTGTAATCAAAGATTTAACTATCTCTCTGACTCTATATATTTTTTCTTATCTCTGTATACTTCTCAAACCATTCCAAACTCTCTACCCCCATTTCACTCCACTGTAACTGCTGGAGCCGCTGAGTTAGCAAATCATACAACTAGAAGTTGAATGCAGTTCTGTTGGTCCAAGACACATGACATTTCTATTATATTACCTTGTAGAAAGTATAATATCACATTCCTTATTTTAAGTCCTCAATTTAAATAAAGGCTTGAGAACAGAAAATTTATTTTTATACTTCTTTCCATGAATAAAACACATAGGTAAATTTAGAAGTCTATCCAGAAAAACTTGATTTAAAAAATCCATGAAACTACTGTAATCCTTTTCGCCCTTATCAATCTGACACTTTCTACATCATTTTAATTGGTACATTTAGTAGAATCAGTTTTCTTGAATTCTGATTCTTGCCTTTAAGTTTTGAAAGTTTGAATTTGTTACTAAAATATAATATGCAAGGGAGGTGATTAACACAAAAGATTTTTTCTTCTATGAAAGACAGACTTCAAGACTTTAAATTTGGTTTTACTTAGCGTCTCTAATATATGACAGACTGTTTTAAAAATCTATCCTAAATGAAAAATGACCTTCACTGGGGACCGGTTGAAGTGATTAAAGGGTTTATTTGAGAATAACAATCGTCTCTTTTTAAATTTTGAAATAATTATAGATTCACCAAAGTTGCAAAATATTGCAAAGAGGTCTCATGTACCCTTCACCCAGCTTCCCTCAATAGCTACCTTTCCCTAGCCATAATACAATATCAAAGCCAGGAAATTAACGTTGGTATAATGTGTTTATATATCGCTATGCCATTTTATCATGTATAGATTCATTTAACCAGCATCATAAACAAGTCACAAAACTATCCCATCACTACAAAGATTCCCTCATGCTACCGCTTTAGAGTCATACCAGTACCTTTTCACACCACTCCTAACCCCTAACAACAACTAATCTGTTTTCAAAGTCCATAATTTTGTCATTTTGAGAATGCTATATGAATGAAATCAAACAGTATGTGAATAGACAGATTGGCTTTTTCTTACTCAACATAATGTCCTTGAGATCCATCCTCATTATTTATAGTATGTATAAACAGTTTGTTCATTTTATTACTCTATATTGTCTTTTGTGATGATATGGAGTATTTTATCTCATGATAAAAGAGTTTATCTTTAAATTGTTGCAATATAACTCAATAATGGACTGAAATTTAATACAACTATTGAATTTTTACACAAGCTTGTACACAAACATTATAGAATTAACAAGTAAGAAAGGAAACAGAACTGGGATAATTCCAATGAAAATCTAACAGTTACTTTGACGGGAAATTCTAGAAGGAAAACCTAGCCTGTACCTAAATAGCATGGGTGACTTCCTGCTTGCTATAATCTAAGTGGGTCTGAAATGTTTCTTCCTAAAAAATACTTTTCTAGGTTTGCCTTAGTCCCTGAAATTCCCACCATTAATCAACTCTTTTAATCAAAGCCAGCAATGAAAACTCTTTTTTGCTGGCAATTTGTAAATATGTTTGAAAATTCAAGGAGGAATTAAATTTTTAATTTGTTTTGCCACTAATTGTATTTTTATGAGGTTGCAAGAATAATTGGCAATTCTGGTCAGCAGAGAGAACTGTTTAAAGGAAATGCATTCTTTATATATTAATTTAAATTCTAGACTTCTATGAAGTTCAATAAATTAAAATAAACAAATCTCATCGAAGTCCTGCTCATGCCACACTTCTAGTCACTTTTTTCTCCACCTAAAATTAGAAAATGATTAAATTGGGGCAGAATATCTCCAGGTTGCATTTTATACTCTTTTCTGGAAAAATGATGAATCTATGAATATTAACTACTCAACAGCCAAAAACAATAATTTTTATTAAGAGACTCAATGCAGTGAGTTGTAAAACATCATATGGGCTATGTAATGTTCATATATCTAGGATTTTATTTTAATGAAATAATTTCCTAGAAAACAAACTGTAAAATAATTACAACCACTAAGTTATTAAAACCAGATAAACCATAATGAAACATTACCACATACTGATGGAAAGTTGTAAGTCCTACTCTAAAATTTCTATAGTAAAACAGTACCCATTTTTTTTCTAGAGAGGAAAAAATGAAGATGGAAAACTCTACAGATTAAAATTTGGCAAAATTTATAAGATTTAGTCTTTATAAAACCAACTCTTGGCACTTAGACTTAGTATATCAAGTACTCTGCCTCAGGAAGAAATAGGTTTTCCTCCATCAGAGATCAAAGTCAAGTAGTTTTTAAAAGCTTCCTCTGAGAACCATAAAACAGCAAGAACACATTCAACTACGGAATTGAAAGGGCAAGTTCTTTTGATACTGTAGTTAGATATTACTAAAGCAGAGTGGGGTGATCAAGATTTCCAAATATAGACAAGCCTTTATGATACTCTACTTCCAAAGGATGGATGAAAGACTCCATTATTCATATGAAACTCTATAATTGAAGGCCCTGAGGTTTTATTTCCATCCATGTATCTGGAACAATGTCAGGAGTTTCCAAAGTGTAACTTTACTTATGCAGACTAAAGAACAATTTCTTAAGAAAAACTGTTGATAAAAACAAAAGTGAGGCTTCCAATTATCCAAGATGGCAGCATAAATGCTCCAAGGTGCCATTCACCCCACAGAGTCTTTGAAAGACTAGTGAAAACTGGCAGATTCCTCTGTCTCAAAACTCTGGAAAACAGTAAAAACTCCAGGCTAATCATATATTACTAGCTTAGCAATGCCAACAGAACAGAAAATATCTTTCCTGATAGTTATTACCCAGCTCTTTGAAAAGATCAATAAAATCAATGTACTTTTAGCTAGATGGACAAAGAAAACAGAGAGATGACACAAATAAATAAAATCAGAAATGGCAGGTGGCATCACTACCAACCCACAGAAATAAAAAGTACTATAAGAGGATACCATGAACAACCATTGAACAATAAAAAAATAACATATATGAAATGGACAAGTTCATAAAAAATCACAAACTACCTAAACTAAGAAAAACAGAAGATCTCAACAGACCAATAACAAGGAAAGAGACTGAACAATAAGCAGAAACTTCCCAACAAAGAAAAGCCCAGGACCAGATGGCTTCACAGGTGAATTTGACCACACATTCCAAGAAGAATTAATAGCAGTCCCCCTCAAATGCTTCCAAAACATTGAAAAAGAGAGAACACTCCCTTATTCAGTCTATGAAGCCAACATCACCCTATACCAAAGCCAGATAAAGTTACCACAAGAAAGGATTATTGCAGACGAATATTCCTTATCAATATAGAAGCAAAAATATTAAATAAAATGCTAGCAAACCAAATCCAACAGGACATTAAAAGAATTATACACCATGATCAAGTGAGATTTATCGCAAGTATACAAGTGTGGTTCAATATAAAAAAATCAATTAATATAACACACCACATTAATAGAACAAAAGAAACAAACACATTATCATCTCAATTGATGCAGAATAGGAATTTGGCAAAATCCAGCACTGATTTTTTTTTTTTTATATAAACACTTAGAAAACTATGAATAGAAGGAAACTTCAAGGGCAGTGCAGTGGCTCAATGGAAGAATTCTCGCCTGCCATACTGGAGACCCAGGTTCAATTTCCAGAGCCTGCACTTGCCTTGCCAAAATAAAAAAGAGAGAGAATATAACCTTAATTGGTTTCAGGGTAGATTTCAACTAGTATAATTAAAGGAGGAAACTTCATCAGCATAATAATATATTCAGTATACGTATCCCTGAGTGTTGGCAGTGGGAATGTAAATGGTGCAGCAATTGTGAAAACAGTTTGGCTGTTCCTCAGAAAGTTAAGTGTAAAATTTCCATTTTACATATGATCCAGCAATCCCACTAGTATATACCCAGAAGAGTTGAAAGTGGGGATTTGAACAGAGTTTTGCACACTGATGTTCACAGCAGCATTATTGACAATTGCCAAAATATGAAAGCAACCCATGTGTCCATCACCAAATGAATGACTTAAAAAAATATGGTATATCCATAAAAAGAAATTAAGTTCTGATACATGGATCAATCTTGAAGACATGTTGAGTGAAATAGGCCAGACACAAAGGACAAATATTTTATGATCTCAATGAAATGAAGTAATTAGAACAAGCAAATTCGTAAAGTCAAAAACTAGAATACAGGTTATCAGGGGCTGGTGGAAGGGATAAGGAATGGGGGACTTGGTGGTTTGAAGCTGTTTGGACCACAAAAAAAACATGTTCTTAAATTTAATCCATTCCTGTGAGTGTGATCCCATTGTAAGTAAGACCTTTTGATCAGGTTACTTCAGTTAACAAGATGTAGCCCACTTCAATTGGAATGTCTTAATCCTATCACTGGACTCCCTTATAAGTGGAATGAAATTCAGACAGAGGAAGAGCCATAGGAGGCAAGAAGCTGAACCCAGAAGAGAAGGGAAAGATGAGGAAAAACTGCCATGTGCCTTGCCATGTGACAAGCTAAGGAGCCCAGGATCAAAAGCAGCCAGTCCCAGTATGTCACATACAGTCTTTAGGAGAAAGTACTGCCTTGATGATGCCTTAATTTGGACATTCCTTTAGCCTCAAAATTATAAGCTAATAAACTCCCATCGTTTATGTTGATACATTTTATTGTATTTGTTTGAGAAGCCTAGGAAACCAAACACATTTAGTAAGTGTAAGTGGCACAGAATTTCTGTTTGGGGTGATAGAAAAGTTTTGGTAATGGGTGGCGATGAGGATAGCACAAAAATGTGAGTGTGATTAGCACCATTGAATTATACATAACCACACTGAATGTAGTTAAAAGGGGAATGTTGTTTTAGTTTGTATATAAATTACTAGAACAAAATTTTAAAAATATATAGGACTGTCAACTCAAACAATGTACCCTGGGGTAAATTATGGAATATAGTAAATAATACAATTATAATAATATTCTTTCATCAATTGTAGTAAAGTTACCACCCTAATACAAATGTTTTATTGAGGGTTGGAGGTATATGGGAACTCTATTTTCTGCACAATATTTCTGAAAACTACCTTCTCTAACAAAATAAAAGTATTTTAAAAAGCAAAATTATAGGCAACTTGAAATCTTTTTGATTATGCTGGTGGTCTCAATAATCAACTTCTTAACTTAAAGCAACATTGATGTATTTAGATGTGTTCTCTTCATGAATGTTTCATATTTTTGGTACATTTTGCTCTTCCTGGACATACTTTATAATTATTTCTGATGTTTACAGTACATATAATGTTTTGAAGTATCCTGTTAACCAAATGCAACAAATTTCTTTCCATAAGTGTGCCACAACAATATCACTGGTACTTTCCATTCCCATTTTCTTTTTCACACTAGACAATACGTGACATAAATTCTGTCTTACCCCCAAAAGGAACAGCTGGGATTACTAATAGCTCTAGTTTACCATGCATTGCTGAAGCTCTCATTATTTGAGTCCATATATTTTTTTATATTGTTAGGACATTTTGTATGTTATTTCAATTTTTATGTCCTAATTTATCTTTTGGAGATAGAATGCATTCTCTTTTCTAAAAAGGTGGTTTTTACAACTTTTCAGAACTTCATCTACTGGGTTATAAATCCCAAGGAGCGTAGGTTTTATTCATCATCAAATCATAAGTTCTGAGCATACAAGAGGGAGCCAATTCTTACAATATTTTTGTAGAGTGCTCACTATGTGCTAGTACTGTTACAGGTGCTTGGGATAAGTAGTAACAAGTCCCAGCTCTGGGGAAGCTGACACTCTTGTGGAGAAGATACAGATAGTAAACACATAATCAAATAAACATATAGTGAATTATATAGAAGTTTTATGAAGACAAAGCAGGATAAGTTTGAGAGAATGTCAACTTTATATAACCTTATGTCGGTTGGAAAGGATTATGTGCCCTAGAAAAGCCGTATTTTAATCCTGATCCACTGGCAGAGGCAGCTGTTTCTTTTAATTCCTATTTAGTACTGTAGTTTGGAAACTTGATTAAGTTACATCCACAGAGATGTGGCACACCCAGTTGTGGGTATTAACCTTTGATGAGAGGGAGATGTGATTCCACCCATTCCAGATGGGTCTTGATTAGTTTACTGGAATCCTTTAAAAGAGGAAGCATTTTGGCAAGAGCAACAGAGCCATGACAGAGCCACGAAAACCACACAGCCCATGCAGCCACTTTTGAAGAAGAAGGAAAATGCCCCCGGGGGAGCTTCATGAAACAAGAAGCCTGGAGAGAGAGCTGGCAGATGTTGCCATGTTTGCCATGTGCCTTTCCAGTTGAGAGTGAAATCCTCTACGTCATTGACCTTTCTTCAGTGAAGGTAACCTCTTGTTGGTGCCTTAATTCGGGCATTTTTATAGACTTGCATGGCCTTAGAACTGTAACTTTGCAACTTAATAAATTCCCCCTTTTAAAAGCCATTCCATTTCTGATATATTGCATTCTTGCAGCTTGCAAAATACAACACCTTATAATTAAATAAATGAGAAAAATAAAACTCATATTATGTTAAATTATTTTCTGGAATCATCCAGCTAAATAGCAATGCTGTCAATATTTCTCTCTCTTTTATCGACTTATGAATCCAATGATAATTCCACAATAGATTACTGGCTTGGAACACTAGAGATGGGAGGAAAACACTATTCTATTATATTACAAGCTCCTTCTCTGAATGTAACATTTTGAATGGACATCTACTTTAAATACGATACAAATTATTCAAGTATAATTGTATCTTAATTGCCAATGAAGCTTTATTACTTTTGAAAGAGACATTCTAAGTTTTTCCACATAGCAGTTGAATTTTATAGGAGTTTTATGGTATTTTCCAGAGGACAGTAAAATGTCTTTTATCACTAATTATCCTGCTAATTCACTTTAATTAGAATTTGAATAATCTCATGCTAAGCATTTCCAGAAATGTTAATTTTTCAAGATAAATGATTATAGGTTAGTAATACATACATTTTATGTAATGAGAATGACATGTAGTAATAAACAGTATTTTATTACTGTTATGTGTTGGTTTGAAAATATTATGTACCCCAGAAAAGCCATGTTTTAATCCTGACTCAGTCTTGTGGAGGCAGCTGTATCTTTTAATCCTAATTCAATACTATAGGACAACAACTTTTGATTAGGTTATCTCCATGGAGAGATGTGGCACACCCAATTATGGGTGTGACCTTTTGATTACACAGAGATGTTACTTGACCCATTCCAGGTGAGTCTTGATTAGTTTACTGGAATCCTTCCAAAGAGGAAACACTTTGAAGAGAGTCAGAAATGACAGGGCCAACAGAACTGAGATAACCACACAGCCTGAGATCTCTGAAGTTGCCAAAGGAGAACACCTCCAGGAAGGAAGTCTTGTGAAATGAGGAGAGAAAACTAGCAAATGTTGCCATGTGCCTTTCCAGCTGACAGAGGTGTTATGGACCCAGTGACCTTTCTTGAATCAAGGTATCTTTCCCTGGATGCCTTAGTTTGGATATTTTCATGGTCTTAGCACTATGAAACTTGTTGTACTAATTAACTTGCAACTTAATAAATTCCCCTTTTTAAAAACCATTCTATTTCTGGTATATTGCATTCTGGCCACTCTCACAGACTAAAACATAAGGTATGTAGTAATGAAAGTCCATATGGCAAGCTGACAGGCCAGAAATTCCAGTAAGAGTTGATATTGAAGTCTTTAATTCAAAATCTGTAGGGGAGGCCAGCAGACTGGAAACCCAGTGGAAATAGTTGATGTAGTTTTAAGCGGAATTTCTCCTTTCTTTGGAGATCTCAACTCTTGCTCTTAAGGCCTTCAACTAACTGGATGAGGCCCACCCACATTATCAAATGTATTCTCTACTTAAAGTCAACTGATTGTAGATGTTAATCACTTTTGCAAAATGCCTCCAAGTAACAAGTATTTCAATGTTTGACCAAACAATTGTACACTGTAACCTAGCCAAGTTGACTATATAAAATTAAGCATCACAACTGCTATCTTTTTTTTAACTTCCTCCTATATAATCCTATTTTCCTCAGACATTTCTCTCCTACACCCAGGGAGTAATCAATCAAAATATGTTTTATATAGTGGCTTTTACTAGCTTTTAAAAAATAGAATATTTATATACATTTGTTTCTTACTTTAACTGTTTAACTCTACTTCATGAGAATCCTCAAGTCAACTATGCTAATTCACTTTTTTAAAATGACAGCCTAATATCCCATGTTGTTAATGTGACACAATTAATACAAGCGTTCTTTTATGGCATTCTTTTTACAGTGATACAGTTAACATCCTTGAATATCTAACCTGTGGCATTGGTCCTTTCATTGCTATGGGATAGATTTACAGGAGTGGAACTGCCAGTCTAAGGATATGCATTTTTTTATGAATTTAAATAGATACTTATAGAATCCTCCACCCCCAAAAGCAAAGCTGAAACAATTTACATCTCTACAAATAATGGATGAGAGTATATTTTTCCCAACATCCCCACTAGGGTAAGGATTATTGCCAGTTTGATGGTTATGAAATAGATTTTATTGTTACTTTATTCTACATTATGCTGACTGATAATTAATTTTAGCACATTTCATGTTTATTGGCCTTTGGATTTACTGTGGTGTAAACTGATCATCCATAATTTTTTCCAGTTTCTATTGCATTTTGTCTTCCTTTTGTCAATTTGTTAATGATTTTTATTGGTTTTTAGCCTTTAATCTATCATACTCTTTTGTTACAAAAATTCTCTATATTTTATTTTACAGCTCATACATTTCTGTTCTTGTTGAAGAAGTTCTCTCCCATACCCAGGTTTTACATGTAGCCTCCTAGATTTGTTTCTTAAATTGCTATACTTCAAAACATCTGGGATTTATTTTGCTTATGATTCAAAGTAGGGGTTCAATTTAGTTTCACCCTGAAATAATACCCAGCTATGTATATTAGATAAAACACATTTTCCTCACAGAATTGGTACTACTGATGCATGTATTAAATTCTGATATATTCTGTAAACAAGTCATAGAAAATTCATTCTGTTTCACTAGTCTTTTTATTTATTCCTACACTAAAACTACATGCTCTGCTTTAATATAGGGTTGATCTTTATCCCAGAGCCCTCAAAGGCTGTTTTCCAGGCTTTTCTTCAAAACAGAAGATGAAAGCCCTGCCATGACTTTTTCTCTGCATCCCCAGCCAGTCTGAATGACAGACTCAGAAAAAGTAATGTTTTGAATCGTTGTTGAGAGTGGGGAAAAAGTGGTGTGAATTGAGCTGCCATGTTTCTAGAATCTCTGTCCACAATCCGTTGTATTATTTTATAATCAAAATGAAGTAACATCTTAAAATTAAGTATATAGAAGTAAATATGCTTGAACTTTTTTTAAAACTTTAAAGCAACCAAAAGGACAGTCCATACTTGTATCATATAATATAGATTTAACGCTTATACCTGTTCTTTGTGGCATGGTCAAAACAAAAGTATTTTCTGCAAAGAAATTCTTCCTATAATACGGAGGAAGACATACCACCAATCAGTTGTTAATGCACAGTTATTAAATCAACATGGTCCAATAAAAGACAAAACTTACAGAATATGCAACTAACCAGTTTTCTCATAAATATGTACCAATGCAAATATGTTCATTTAATTAATTGTAATATTGTAAAGAATATTGTAGAAAATAGTGCAATCTGTAATTATACCTCTAAAAATAGAATAAAAGTTACATAAGCTGCTTTTATAAAATCTCTATGTTCTCACATTAACTTTTTCTCCTCTGAAGATCTCAGAACACAGTCGTTGGGACATTATTAGTATAGATAACAGGTATCAGATTCCATTGACTCTGGAAATGTTTTCGTAGAATTATAGCCTATATTACCCTTTTATTTCTCCAGATTCATTGGTGCTTTTATGCCTTAGTTTATTCCTTTTGATATTGCTTTACCTAGGACTATTCTGGTAAATTATCTTATCATGCCCACCTTTGCTGCTTGACGAGCACACTGAATATAAGGCAGAATGGAGACAAGTAGGAGAAAACTGCCTTTGGATTTTCAGAAATACAATTTGGCTAATATTTTTGTGTTGCACCAAATTAAAATATTTTCCAATAAAGAGAAAAAATTCTAGGCACATTTGTCTAGTTCTGATGTGAAATGAATACAAATAACTAAATCACAATAATTTGTATCCCCAAAACAGACTGAGTAGGAAAAATATCAAATGTCTAATACATGTTTTTAAACTAATTTCCCTCTCTAAAGTTAGCCATACAGATAAATAACACATGGCAAATACCTTCCAAGAGGAAGAATGATCCTAGTTCCTAGTGATGTTTTTCCTTAAAGAATAATCCTAGAATTATAAAGTGGGGAATAGGGGTGTTGTTCTAGTTTACAAGCTACAGGAATGAAATATACCAGAAACAGAATAGCTTTTAAAAAGGAGAATTTATTAAGTTACAAGTTTACAGTTCTAAGGCCATGAAAATGTCCAAATTAAGGTACCAGCAAGAGATTACCTTCACTCAAGAAAGGCTGATGAAGTTCGAGGTTTCTCTCTCAGCTGGAAGGGCACATGGCGAAGTCAGCTAGCTTTCTCTCCCAGGTTTTTGTTTCCTGAAGCTCCCCCGGGGGTGTTTTCCTTTTTTGTCTTCAAAGGTCCCTGGCTACATGGGCTCTAAAGCTTTTTTCAAAATGTTTCCTTCTTACAGGGCTCCTCCAGTAAGCAACCCCACTGTGAATGGGTGGAAATACATCTCCATGGAAACCATCTAATCAAAAGTTACAACCTACATGAGGCAAAATAAGCTAGAAACAAACGAGCAATTATTGTATGGTCTCCTTTAGAAAATACTAATAAAAAAACAGGGGCTTCAATTGTAAGCTCTTATAGCAGCCATATTTAGTCTAGCATGGTAATTATTATTTCTGGATTTTGAGAGCTGTTTTATATATGTATAACCTGGTATTTAGAGATAGGAATGAAGCTGATCAGATTGGAATTAAGGTAGTTCTGAACACAGGGGTAAAGAAGACATTATCTGTATTTTAGAACCTCACCTACTCTTTGAGACCAAAGAAAGAAAGGTTTATTTTGTCCAGAACCTAAATTTTCTGTAGCACATTATCTAACTCAACCTGTCTGGATAGCTCACTTAAACAATTAAAACATAGGGAGCCCAGAATAAGAATGAGGGCCTTTAATCCTGTATAGCTTAATGTAATGCCTGTATACATTCCAGAATATATTAAGCAGATAATCAAAAAGTATTGACAAAATCCCTTGAGGATGGGAGAAAAAATATGGAACTATTAAACTTTACCACCAGGAAACCCCTGATACTGTGTCAAACATTAGGGACCCAAATCAATAGGCCAAACCCTTGATCTTGAGGCTTGTTCTTGTGAAGCTTATGTATGTAGCAGAGAAGCTTAGCCTAACCTATAGGTATGCCTAAGAGTTACTTCTGGAAGACCCTTTTGTTGCTCTGATGTGACAGTGAGGCCACTGTCTCTAAACCCAACTCTGCAAGTAAAATCATTGCCCTCCCCCCTATGTGGGACATGACATCCAGAGGTGAAAGTCCCCCTTGTGGCATGCAAGATGACTCCCAGGGATGAGTCTGGCCCTGGTACCAGGGGATCAACAATGCCATCCTGACCAAAAAGGGGTAAAGAAGTGTAACAAATAAGGTATCAGTGGTTGAGAGATTTCAAATAGAGTCGAGAGGCTGCTCTGGAGTTCACTCTTATGCAAGCTTCAGTTAGACATTGCTACCTATCATAACTTGCCAAACCCCAACCAAAACCATTCCAGTCAATTCTAAAGAATATCAAGGGCAATAGATTCCACAATGATTCCATGCACTAGGGCAACTTTCCAGAAACCTACAATCTCCAGATGGATCAGATAAGTCTGGAAACCTAGAGGGCCCAGCCTCTCCAGAACATTAGCTAGTTCCATCTCCCTACCCCATATTATTGATAGCCCTTTCCAACATGAAAAAGTTGGAATGGGCATAGCCCAAATACCCCTAAAGACTGGGAGAAAGATCAAAGGTGATGGTGGAGTTATACAGAGAAGATAGGGTTTAACAAATGAGTATGATTGCCTGATCATTATATTGATATTTCTTTTAGACTCTATATTTTAGAGCAGCTAGAAGTAAAAACCTAAAATTGTGGAATTGCAGCCCATACCAAACTCTGAAATTTATTCTACAACTAATTGTTATGCCATGTTTTGAAATTTTTGCTTTTTTCATATATATTATTTTTCACAAAAAAGATAAAAAGTCAACTATAGTGATAAAAAATAAATATTTTACTTCTAGCCTCCAATGTTGTGGAGCAGCTAGAAGAAAAAATGTGAGGTGATGGTATGGTAGCCAGTGACAAACTCTAGGATCTTTCCTGTAGCTACTTGTTGAAGACTACTTCGAAAATCATTGCTTTTTTCTTTCTTTGCTTTGTATATATGTTATATTATACATTTAAAAAGTTAAAAAATAAATGAGTAAATAAATAAATAAATAAATTACCAGCCACAATTGGGTGGGTCACATCTCCATGGACACAATCAAAAAGCAAAGAACTTGGCTTTTCTGGAGTATACAACATTCAAACCAGCACAGGTGGTATAGGGAACACTGTACTTTCTGTGAACGTAATTTTTCTGTGAACCTACAACTGCTATAATAAAGAATCATAAAATAGTACCATAATTGGAAAATAGAGGATGACAAACCTTGACTAAGGAGTCATAATGTCTTTTAAATATCCATGGTCTCCATTCCATTCAGAACAAGGTAGCAGGATTTCTTGAATCTTTCTAAAATTTATTTTTAACAGAATCAAGTCCATGCCAATCCTAAATATCTCATAAATGTATCAATTTCTCTGAATCTTCATTTCTATCACCCTTCCCTGGTCTACTGCTGGGGCTTTTTGGTTGGCTTAGAAGACTCCAAACAGGCTTTCTTCCAATCCATTTAACCTGTTGCAACCAGAGGAATATATTTAAATGTAAAGCTTTTCAAGTCACACTCTAGATTAAAATCCTTCAGCAATTTTCCATTTTTGTAAGATTAGGTCCAGGGACCACTGCCCACTGCGTGTCCAACTCTCCAGCCTCACACTGAACCACATGCGCCCTTATTACAGTCACTGTGTAATTTTTAGCTTCTGAATACTCTAAATTTTACGTTGCCTCTAGAAGATTTTATATAGGGTGGTAGTTTGAAGCTTTAGGTACTCCTGAAAAACATGTTCTTAAATTTAATCCATTCCTGTGTGTGTGAACCCATTGTAAGTAGGACCAATTGATGAAGTTACTTCAGGTGAGGTGTAACCCACCTCAAACAGCATATGTCTTACTCCTGTTACTGGAATATTTTATATAAGCGAATGAAATTCAGAGTCCCAAGAAGCATGGAGGTGAAATGATAGTTGGGGAGAAGGGACAGACTAGGAGACGCCACCATGTGCCTTATGACAGAGGAGCCAGCAGCCAGCCCCAGAATGTTCCAGAATGCCACAGTCTTTGAGGACAAAGCATCACCTTGATGATGCCTTGACTTGGACATTTCCTCAGCCTCAAATGGGCAAATAAACTTCCATTGCTTGAGCAAAACCATTTCATGGTATTTCTTTGAGCATCCTAGGAAACTGAAGCTGTATTATTTGTTCAGGAAAGTTATTTCCCTACACAGCCTCCTTTGCTTCATCTAGCTAATTTGTTTTCACTCTAGGTTTCATCTTGAACATTGTATCTTCAGAGTAATCTTCCCTTATCCCCTGATCCCCAAACTGATCTGTTTTACAGAACAACTTACTCTGATTTTCCCTTTGTTCCATCTATCACCCTTGTAATTATATAGTCAATGTCTTTCTTTTCCAGAAAAATGTAAAGGCAGTGAAGAAGGTAATTATGTTAGCATTATTATTTTTGTCAGTATGTTCCAGTATGTAATACAGCACCTTAAATAGTATAGATTATTAACATTTTTATGGGAATGGATACATAAGTGTTTGAATGAAAGCTAGACAAAGAATTAGCTTATGTTTCCTCATTGTAAAATTGGGGATATTAATAAATAGCTCATGGGGTCAGTGTAAAAGATCCATGTAAGGGATAGGGCTAGGGTAAAATAAATTGACAGAAAATTAATATCAGTTTCTTTTCTTCTCAGACTTGATATATATGGAAGAAATATGTATTTGTTTTATTTTGTTACTGTAACAAAGAATCACAAACTTAGCGCTTAAACAACACAAATTTATTACTTTATAGTAAGTGAGGAGTCCAATGTAGCTTCACTGAGCTAAAATTGAGGTGTTGGCAGGCCTGCATTCCTCCTGAAGCTCTAGGAGAGAATTCATCTCCTTGCACTTTCCAGCTCCTAAATGTCACCAGCACTCTTTGGCTTATGCCCCTCTTCTTCCATCTTCAAAGCCAGCAACTGTGAGTTGAATTCTCATGCTTCAACTCTCCTCTGCCTTCTTCTGTCTCATCTCTCTGACCCAGCAGGAAAGAATCTCCACCTTCGAGGACTCATTTGGTTTTATTGAGCTCACCTGGATAATCCAGAATAATCTCCCCATTCTAAGGTCTGTACTCTTAATCACATCGGCAAAGTCCTTTTTGCCAAGTAAGTGGCATATTCACAAATCCTGGGGATTAGGGTGTGGACACCTTTGGGGAGATTATTATTCTGACTAACACAGGTGTGATGATAAGATCATTAATATTTTTGTCATTAAATTTCTATTTTTCCTTTGGTAATGGAAGCAGTGTTAAAAGGATAAAGGCAACCATACTCCCTTCTCTACCCAGAACCCCCAAACCCAGGACCTCTTCCAATTATTTTCGGTAAATTTTGTGAATGAAAGCGCTTAGGGCTCGATAAATTTGTCCAATCTGTAGCGTATAGGTGAGGTCACAGTTTTCGTTGTGCAAAGCCATGTACAGAGAGCTGTGCAAGTTTGTGTACCTCAGGTATATGCCCAAGCCCATGCAGGCCTAACTCATTGTGGTCTGCGGTTCCCAGTGAGTGCCCTCTCAGTCCTGACTGCACTGGGAGGGGGACAATAAAGGCTTCACCCAGCCAGCACATTAGAGTGGTTAGCTGGAAGGAGCATTATCTTTGGTTTGTGCTTTTCTACCTCTTGGGCTTGCCTTTCTACCAATGTGAAATGCCCTCCATACCAATTAAACTTTTTGCCTATCTATACCCTACTTCTTAAAGATTTATACCAATCCCATGTTCTCAGGAAGTCATTCTTGAATATCATTATCTAAATTTGGAACCCTGAAGTACCATATTTAAAGATGTGATTTAAATCCTTTCAAGTATTTAAGTAATACTTGTAGCATTAACTTTAATCTGAGAACAAAGGACTGCTTCATGTAGACGTCATTTGCAGTCTCCTTTGCACTAAAACCAAGCATGACATTTTTCCTAAGAGTGGTCAACAGACACTTTACAATAAACGTAAGCACTTCCTTTGCAATGGGGAAAAGTGCTTCTAGTTCTTTGCAAATCCATGTTGCATCCATACTGCAAAAATCCCTTATCTTAGATGAGTGGTTACAACATGTCTATTTTTGTGTATTTCCCTCTTCAACAGTGCATTTTCTCAGATGAGTTTAAGAAATTTTTGCGCAGGAATTTAACATTGATGTTCATTGTAGCACATTTGTCTCAAGTAAATGGTCAGTTTGAAAACATACTACATACCACAAAAGTGCATTAATGAGCTGGTTTCTTATATGCAATATGTTAGTCTACAGACAACAATAGGAATGAGGTTATAACAGTATGTTACTTCCACAGAAGAACCACAAAAAGCATCAGCTGCAGAGTCATATGGAATTAATTGGTTTTCATAGCTACAATCCTAAGGAATCCTGGAGTCACAAACATAAGGAAGTAAACATTCTTTTTTCTGTATTCTCTAGCTAAGGAATTGTAGTCATCTCCAGCTTTTATATTCACTTCTAAAGGATTAGTTGCTGACTAAAATGATAGCATTATTAATATGTCAAAGGAAAATATAAGTCTGTCTTTGTCCCGGGTGGTGGGTGGAGGGTTAAAGGGATCATATGTGGATTCCTCCAAAGTGTGATCTATGGGCCAGCAGCATTAGTATCGCCCATTAGACATGTAGAACCTTGGACCTTACCCCAGACCTCCTAAATCAGAATCCACATTATAACGAGGTCTCTAGGAAGTTATTTAAGTACATTAAAATTTGAGAAGTTTTGCCTTAGAGAGCACTTCTACTTTGTGTAGTTCTATGGGAGAAGCTAGACCTTTCTTCACTTGCCATTTGTCTTACCCCTGCCTGACTCAGTCAGCATTTTAACCTGAAGGGCTCTCTTCTTTCTCTAACTTCCTACAGTGTATTGTCTGCACAATTAATTTTGAAGGAAAATCATATGCTGTTATAATGTTTCTATTAATTTCAATTGTATCTTCTGATGGTCCCCAAAGTAATCTTATACAGAGCTGATTAGTTGATTAGTACAAATAATTGGTAAAGTTGCCTTACATATAGTTAAATTCATCCTAATTTTATGTTTTTGAATAGTCATTGCCCCTAATAAACTACTTGGGGATAGATTATATCATTTTACCTATAAAGTATCCCAGGATGCTTTGCCCATAATAAGGCATTTAATATTTACCAAATCCAATTTTGTATGAACAACCACACAATGAAAGTATATAGAAATGACTTTCTTGAGAAAAGAATTTTTCTTTCTAATGCTTTGTATCATTGGAGCAGCCTGGCATACTGCTTGTGATTCAGCAGTGCCCAATGAATTTAAAAAGTTGCTCAAGTGTAACATACAGCTGGCAAGCACAGGGTTTCCTAGGCAGAGCATGTTTAATATCCACAGTGGCTTTGCCTCCCTCTCACTGCATTTATGTAAGAGTATACTACTGAGCTCTAACCTAATTCAGTCACCCTAGGCCATGTCCCGAAGCAAGCAAACAAATGCCTAACTGTGATTGAAATAAACTCATTCTCCCATTCTGATTCCAAGCCTGGTCCTCAATAATAACTGAAAAAAAAATCTCACTCACTGTATTTTCATACACAGACCAAACTCATGAATATTTAAATTGCATTGGCATAAATTGATAACTCATAAGAAAGCCAATAGATTCCAGACTAAATACGAATAAAAGAATATTAACATTTAATTAAAAATGTGGTTCTTACGAATACAAACTTTCTGCAGTGATCATTTGTGATAAACGTACACTTAGTATTAAAGTTAGAAAATTTCAGAATGCACTGTATAGAGTTAGCACGTTCCTGAGACATATGTGCTATAATGGTTAATTTGAGTATATTATTTCACATTAATAACATTTTAGGTAAAATATACATTTTTAAAGTGAAAATGGTCAATTTTATAAAATATAGATCCTAAATCAACTCTTTTGTCTAAGTTAAAAGCAATGACAGGGTGGGCCATGGTGGTTCAGCAGGCAGAGTTCTCACCTGCTCATGTAAAAAAAATACTTTTTACCTACTCTACCACGGATAAGTACTAAGAGGTACTTCTATAACACATGTGAGTCATTGAAATACTGGGCTACAATTTTGTTCTCATTTAATTGAGGTAGAACAAGCATTTGGTTGTAGTTCTTAGAGGTTCAGTTTGGAGGTTGATTTAGGAATTCTTTCGCTATGGAAAACTGACATCAAACTACATCTGCATTCAGATACACCTCTTTCTTTTGTATTTATCTTTTTTTTTTACTCCCTCTATTGATTGCTGTTATCTCCGAGATTCTGAGTTATTCTGGGTTGCGTTGAAGAATGAGTTTATAGATTGAATCTTAAATCATGCTTTCCCCTCTCATCATCATTGATGTAATACTTATGCAAACTGAGGTCCATTGTTTTCACTTGTATTAAGGAGCAGGATTGGAAACAGAACAGTGGATTGAGTTTATCTCAATCACAGTTCAGCATTTACTTGCTTACATAAACACATGCCGTAATAATACTTAAATTTTGTGTTTAGAAACCTCTGAACTCGTTGTTAAAAAGTAAGATGTCTAATAAATAGCTCCAGAAAAGAATGTCAAAGTGATTTATTTTACTTACATGTAAAGTGCTATAATGAATTCAGAGCTGATTGTAACTAAGGAAGTATTATATATTGGCTTTTGCTTGTATACAAAAAACTGAGAAGGGGACTCCATTGGTTTTACTAGTAGTTAGATTCACTCACTATTCCTATTACTGTGATCACTAAATTCATTTTGAATGCAGCCTAAATTATGAATTACAGCTCCATAAGCTAGGATGAAAAGTTTTACCTCATGAAAATGATGTTTTTTTAATCCTCAATTAGAATGGTTAAAAATGGTTGTAGCTTCCATTCAATGTCTTTACAAAGGCTTCCTTTCTATAAATATACTAACAATCGAGTATTTTACCAAAATAGCTATGCAAGCCATTTTCTGTCTTTGTATAGGGTAGAAATATTCAATATCCCCTGCAGTCCTTATTATACCAAATTGAAATTTCTCTTGCTGAAGTTAAAGGCCATAAGAGCTCATAAATCTTTTTAAAAAAACAAACAAACAAAAAAGCTCTTTCTCACTGCTCTTTGAAAATTAGATGGTGATTCCTCTTTGAAAATTAGATCGTGATTCCTCTGTATATCTCTTCTAGTTACATAAACTTGTGTTTACCTAAATATTTGTTGACATTCATTTTTATATATTGGTTTTGTAGGTATACTGCTTTGAATTATGTTTAGGTAAGTGCTCTAAGGATTATATTCTTAACTTTTTACATGCCAGTTAGAATTAATATTGTACCACTACACATAAAATATAGAAATTATGTTAACACATAGGTCATGTACTCCCCCAACTTTTATGCTATTCATATGGATTATATCTATATGTTTTATAAACTCCAGAATCCAATGTTATAAGTTTACTTTAAATAAACATTTGTCTTTTAAGTAAATTAAGAGGGGAAAATAATACCTTTTTGGCTTGCTCTAAAATATTTACCACTTCTAATGTGTTTTATTCCTTTTTGAAGTTTCCAGTTTCCATCAGGTATCATTTGTCATTTTCCAGAAGAATGTCCTTTAGAATTTTTTTTTTTGTAGTGCAGATCTACTTGCAGTGAATTCTTAGTTTTATTTTGTCTGAAATGTCTTTAATTTGCCTTCATTATTGAAAGATATTTTCACTGGATACATAATGCTTGGTAGACATTTTTCCCCCTTTGGTACATCAAGGATGTTCCATTATCTTTTGGCCTGCATTATCTCTAATGAAAAGTCTGCAGTCATTGAAGTTATTCTTCTGTTCATTATGTCTTTTTTTCGCTGGCTGTTTTCAAGATTTTTCCCTGTAACCACTTTTTTTTCTTGTTTTCAGTCTGACTTTGATGGATTTCTGTGGTTTTCTTTGCATTTATCCTGCTCCAAGTTCCAAGAAATTCTTGAATCTGTAAATGTATGCCTTTCATTAAATCTGGTTAATTTTCAGCCATTATTTCTTCAAATACATTTGTGAATGATGAGACCTAAATAGGATAACAGCTGTAGACTTCTAATTTCAAGATGGGAGAAAATAGGGAGTGGGGTATGGAGAGAGGCAGCAGACCCAAGCAATTTTGAAATCAAGCCAAGCAAACTTCATTTGTTTTCAAGGCCTGAAAATAATCTTATGTCTTTCAAAGTAACCCTTCCTTATCTATGAAAGATAGCACGTTTGCGACTGAGTAGTTTTATCATATTTATTTCTTGCAGAATTTGGGGAGGATCCAACAGCCGTATTTCATTTCACACTCTCTCTGTCCTTTTTTATTCAAACTGGCAGTTTTTCTGCTAATATAAAATCCTTAAGAATTTTATGGGTGTCTCATACATGTCATGCAGATTCACATCAGAAATTGGCCTAGAGGAATGCTTCAAAAAGTAAGATATTTGCTAGCTTGATTGCGCTTTTTTCTATATTGCTTATTGTAGCAAGACTTCTCTTTTTGTACTTGTAAAAACTTCCAGTGCTTTTTTCTGTAAACTATATGTTTTTGATTTCCTACAGTAATTCATCAGGATTTCCCTTTGGCCAGTACTTTCCAAAGGGTAGAAATATCACTTGGATTGGGATCTCAGAAGCATGTATGAGAGCACATGGATGTATATTTGGGTGTGGTAGGGTTGTTGAGGTGAAAGGGTGAAACATAGGACCACTTCCCTATATTTATTAATCCCCATCCTGAGAAGTATTTTAATACAGGACATTAACTTGAATGTACCAAATTAATTGGCAGTGAAAGGCAGTTTAGACAATTGAGTCTATAAACAAAATATTGATTCAGCATGATTGTTACAGAATATAAACTGATTTATAGATGTTTTCTAATATAGAATATTAAAAAAAACAATTTCAATGCTAACTTACAATGTTCCAAAGTATTTTCAAATGCCAAACCAAGGAATCTTCCAGATCTCAAAGGGAAATTTCCACATTCTTGCTTATTTCTTCCTGTTGCAGCACATAAGCACTTTTTCTGTGGGCCATTGATGCTGGCTTAATATACTTTAGCACTTTTCTCTTTGATAAAAATGTAGTAGCAATGACATCAGATTTTTAGAGAACATAGGTGTACCAAATTTTTAATTTTTCACTGAATTTTAATATATTCTCTCTTACCTTCTCTCTCACTCTCTTGCTTTCTCCCTTTCTCTTTCCTGCCTTCCCTCCTGTGCTCGCTCTTATTCACAATTCAAAACAGAAATCTTCAAAGTAGTTCAAAATGGAATTTTGATATCTTTCTGGTTTAAAATGGGATGAAATCTTTTAAGGGGGCAAAAATTGAAAACTTTTATCCAAATTCTCAAGATAAAATTCATATTCTCGGAGGCTGATTTTTATCTTCTATCTCTGAGTTACCCATAGAAAACCAATTTGTGTATATCCCCAAAGTGTATTCATTCTTCACTGTAAAAAATTTAACAGTATATCTTCTTTGTTTAAGTAATATCAAATTCTACTTCATTCATATTACTATGTGCTATAATTTTTGCAAATATGCAGTAAGATTAAGATTTGAAATAGTACCACTTGGTGCAAAATAATAGAGGCCTTGATTTATAGTTCCACCAGAAAAAATTCCACATCTGATTGAAATTTATAACTTCCCTTTCTTCATGTCTAAATAATTAATTAAAGGCTTATATTTATTCTGCTGTGCAAATTGAATAAACTATAGGCCTACATTAAAATAGATTAGTTATGGTTTATGATTAGTTACCTTTCTTCTTGGTGTTTCCCTCCTGGTGTTTCTTGTTGCTCTGCTCACATTTTATCTCTCCTCGCATCCTACAACATTAATCAACCATGTCAATCTATCAAATAAAATATGTACAATTTCTGAAACTTTCTTTAGAACATGATTTTTTTGCCATGGTGGCTTTTAGCTTGGAGGTTTCTGACATTCATTAGATCTTATTGTTCCTTCTAGCTCATTTTAATAATTTAGATAATGAAATAAATGAGTTTGCTCAGATGAACGTTTAACAAAATTCATGAGAAATAATAAGAACTAATCAAATTAATTCTATAGACCTTTTCTCTTGGTGATATTTGGGTTAGCTTGTGATTACCCGATTAGCAACTTTAAATAAGAGAAAGAAAAACTTTAATAACTATATGCCTAGGTTGATGAGTTAATGCAACACAAATGCTGGTGGCACGTTTTCTTTAATGATTTTTGGGAGGCTTTGCTGACATTTTATATCTTTGATTACATTTTGTTTTCTGAAGTGGAATATTGCCTAATAAATTACTATAAAATGATTGAAATTTCTCAAAACTTTATGAAAATTATAATAGACATTTTAGGTAAGGAGCATTTAAAATGAAATGCCAAAGTAGCTAGCCTTACCAGAGATTTAGTGAAAAAGCTCTATCTAGTGTTAAGCCTGTGTCTATGAAATAAAAATAATTTATTTACTAATAGTATTTTCTAGTCTAATTTATATAGTGTAGAGTTCAGTTAAATGTTTTTAAGAGTCTATCATTCCCAATTAATATGTTAAAGTTAGCTTTATTACAATTAACAATGAATTTATTACATGGTTACTTACTTCATTCTGGTCCATCATTTGAACCTCATATGGTCTTGGCTTTTTAAAAATTATAAGCTAGAAGAAAATATATATATACAAGGTCTTGATTTTTAAAACATAGAGAATAGCATACAATGCAAATATAAACTTAAATAGTATTGACTTAAAAATTTTTCCAAATGTTTCAATGCACTATATACATGTGCCTTCATATGTGAATAAATAATAGTAAGGAAGAAAGCAACTTCGCCCTTGTTTATCTACCTTCACTCAAACATGGCCTAACTCATGTTTTGATGACTTTTTTTTCCATAAAAATCTATAATTAAGACTGTTTTCTATTTGAGTGTAGCAAATATAGAGGAACCCTAGAAGGGCTTCTCAAAGTCAATTGTATTAAATGAAAATGCATTGTTTTTTCATGATAGTTCCTGAACTTTATTGGATCACAATCTGAAAGTGGTTAAAAAATTTTTGTGTATGCAATTATTTTCAGTGGGACCTCTTTGTAATGTTGATAACCTATGGAAGCACTTTAAAATATCACTTATCCTAAATATATAGAAACACTTCCTGGATAATATGAATAGGCCCTTGAAAGGCATGTCTAGTTTAAACATAATGAACATTTTAAAAGTATATTTCATATAACTATAAGATTAAAATCTGAATTCAGTCTGACAGTTAAGGCCTGATACAATTAACTTTATTTGTTTGTATTTCAAATAATTGCTGCCTAAATCTGAGACATATTAATAGATCTAAAAATCTTAATCTTACAATCATCTCATTCAATACAAACATATATTCCATAACTTATTTTATTATAGCTTTATAGAACCTATTTTCAACATCATATAAAGCCACTCAAAATAATACCTTCACTCTTCTTTGCAAAAGTGACTGACATAATTATAAATGAAACTCAAGATTCATGTTGGTTCACATCCAGTTTTTCTCCCAGAATGGCAGGGGAACAAGGGTTCTAATAGACCTATACTTATGCATATAACAACTATAAAACTCTGGAAGAAATAAATAACAAAATAAAACCTACTACCTGAAAACTCTAGTGTATGAACAAAGGCATGCAAATTTTGGAAAGGAGACAAAATTTGAAAGAAGTTTCCAGCATATATTGAATTTCCTGTTTTAGTAGCTTTGGTCTGAGGGCAAGCTACAGTCATGGAATAACCCAGGATGGTTGAAACTCTGATAGAATACAGTCTGTCATTTAGGCCTTAGGAATCAGAGGTCAAAAGCCACGGTAGCTACAGCTGCTAGAAAGTATAGCAAGGGTGGGTGAGTCCAAGAAGGAGGAGAATCAGTGAAGGAAAATCCAGAATTTTTTGTGTAAACTTTGCCCAAGTGTCTGGCTGACCTGTGAATCATACATGCAAGAGTCAATGCACTTGAAGATAAGGCTTAAAGAACCAGTCTGAGACTTGTGATCTGCTTACTATAGGCTATAAACTACTAGACAGTTATCAGTTTGAGTTTATCCAAGATAACTGCATGCTAAAATAGGAGCCTAAACTTACACACTCTTCAGCTGGTAAGCCTTCACAGCATAACAATCACAATGTCAAGATATAATCCAAAACTCCTCAATGCATAAAGAACTCTGTAAAGTGACCCATTCTCAAGGAGCAGACAATCAACACTAGTCAATTTCAAAATGACCCAGATGTTGAAATTAGAAAAAAATAAAGGGCATAAAGGAGCTATTATAACTATATCAAATAAGGTCAAGGAAAATGTGCTCATATTGAATAACAAAATAGAAAATCTCAACAGAAATACAGAAATATTTTAAAACCAAATTGAAATTTTATCATTGAAAAAATTAAAATTTCATTGGATAGTCTTAATAGGATAATGGAAGTGATGGAGAAAACAATAACTGAGCTTGGAAGATATATCAGTAGTAATTATCCAGTATAAAGAAGAGAAAAAATTAACAGACTTTCAGGCACCATAGGAAAATATTAGAATGTTTAGTGAATGTGTAATCGATATCCAGAGGAAAAGAGAGAATGAAGTGGAAAAATTATATGAAGAAAATCTTGAAATCAGCCAGAGCAACAACATATTATGGATAGGAAAACAATGATTCCAAACCATGGATTTCTTATTAGAAACTATTAAGGCTGAAATTTTAAAGGGCTAAAATTTTTAAATAATTAAAAAAGTGGTTAACTCAGAATTCTATATCCAGAGAAATATCCTTCAAGAATGAAAGCAAAATGAGAGCATGCTTGGATAAGTGAATATGTTATCAGTAAATCTGCATTACAGGAAATGCTAAAGGATGTTTTCAGGCCTAAGGGAAATGATCAGGAAGAAATCATGAACATTGGAAACACTAAATATCTGAGTAAAGATAAAAGTCTATTTTCTTCTTAATTTTTTTAAAATTATATATAACTGCTTGAAGCAAAAATTATTACATTGCATTTTGGAGTTTGTAATGTCAAGGTAATATGTTTATTACATTATAATATGTTACAAATATATATATAAAATACATATATATAAAAAAATTATTCATCCACATTTTTGGCTGGCGAACACATTTTTAAATCGTCTAAGTCTATATTGATGGTAACATTAATGGACTAAACATAACGATTAAAAGGCAGGGAAAGCAATACCCAACTATATTCTGTCTGTATGAAATGCACTTCAAATATAAAAACACAGATAAGCTGAAAGTAAACCAAAGGAAAAAGATGTACCATGCAAACAATGCTCATAAGAAGGATGAATTAGGGCGGGCCACGGTGGCTCAGCAGATAAGAACGCTTGCCTGCTGTGCCCAAGGACCCGGGTTCGATTCCTGGTGCCTGCCCATGTAAAAAAAAAAAAAAAGAAGAAGGATGAATTACTATATTAATATCAGATACAATAGATTTCAAGACAAAGATTACTATCAAAAGTAAAGAACATTTCATAATGAAAAAAGATCAATTTATCAGTAAGATATAGTATCATGATTATATACAATAATAAGAGTATCAAATTACATAAAGCAAATATTGACATAATAAAGGAGAAATATGCAATTCTATAATCTTTGAGGCTATTTTAACTCTTTTCTCTCCACAATTGCTTGAACAACTAGACAAAATATTAGTACAGACATAGATGATCTTAACAATATTATCGGTGACCTTGATGTAATCAATATAGTGGTGTGGAGCTATGTACCCCTAAAAACATGTTCTTTATTTTAACCAATTCCTGTGGATGTGAACCCATCTACTTAGGACTTTTTGATGAGGTTATTTCAGTTGAGGTATGGCCCAAATGAGTGAGGATGTGTTTTAATCCTATTATTGGAGTCCTTTATGAGTAGAATGAGCTTGGCCACAGAAAGAGAGAAAGCCCAGAGGGAGTAGCTAAAAGCTGAAAGTCAGCAGAATCTAGAAGAGAAGGGAGAAGCCAAGAGAGGTCACCACATGCTTCACCAAGAAAAGCGAAGGACCAAGGATCACCAGCAGCCAGCCCTGGTATGCCACAGTCTTCTGAGAGTGAGCATCACTTTGATGACACTATGATTTTGAACTTCTAGCGTCAAAACTACAAGCCAATTAACACCCAGTATTTAAGCCAATCCATTGCATCATATTGGTTTTGGCAGCTAAGAAACTAAAATAATTGATATTTGCAGAAGACTATATATATCAACTGCAGAATACACATATTCATTCACTACAATACATGCTGTGAACTACCAAGTCTTAGAAATTTTTAAAGCATTGAAACCATTCAAAGATTGTTCTGTAGCCACAACAGAATTAAAGTACAGAAAGAAATGAGATAGTAAGAAAAAAGTATTAGAAATCAATCAATGCACTTCTAAATAATCAATGAATCAAAAGAAATTCCACAAGAGAAATATTGAAGTTTTTTTTTAATATGTCAAAATTTATAGGATGTGATTGAGGGGAATTTATAGATTTAGAAGGTGATATAAAAAAGAAGAAAATCCTAAAATCAATGACTCAAGCTTCCAATTTACAAAGCTAGAAAAAGAAGAACAAACGGAAACCAAATTAAGAGGACAAAAAATATATAAAGATACGAGAAGGAATAAAATTAAAAATAGGCAAACAATAGAGAAGAATAACAAAGCCAAGCTGGTTCTTTGGAAAGATCAACAAAATTTCTAAACTACCAGCAAGAATGTTCAAGAAAAAAGAGAAAGAAAGCAAGTGACAAATAAGAATGAAATAGAAATTATTACTGCAGATTCTGCAGACACTAAAAGGATTATAAGGGAACAGTATCTGGTACTTTATGCTAACAAAATCAACAACTTAGATAATGGAAATAATCTTTAAAAAAATTGGCACAAAATAAAACAAAAAAATCATAATCACTTGATATCTATTAGCAAAATCAAATCTGTTAAAAAAAAATCTTCCAACATTCATCAATGGTTTCCTAGAAAGGACACTAAATGCGTAAGTGACAAAAGAAAAAATAAATTGAACTGCCTCATAATTTAAAATGATAGTTTCCAATAATGCCAAAGGAAAAAAATTGAAAATATGTATCAAAATGCACTTGTATCCAAAATATGTAATGATCTCTTACGACTTAATAATAAAAACACAAATCACCCAAAGGACATTACTCCAAAGGAGATATACAAAGGACCAATACGCACATGAAAAGATGTTCACATCATTAGTCATTAGATAAATATGAATCAAAACCAAAAGGAAATGCCTCCTAGGGTGGCTATAATGAAAAAAATAGACAATAACAAGGTTGTTAAATACATGGAGAAACTGAAACCTTCTATACTGACAGTGGTATTGTAAAATAGGGCAGCCACTTTGGGAAACATTTTGGCAGTTTCTCAAAAACTTAAACGTAGAGTTACCATATGACCCAGCAATTCCTTTCCTTGGTGATATATACAAGAAAGGGAAACATAAGTCTATGCAAGAACTTGTACACAAATATTTATAACAGCATTAATCATAATAATCTAAAAGTAGAAATAACCCAATACTCATTAACTGATGAATAAATGAGCAAAATGTGATATCTCCATACAATTAAATATTATCCAGCCATAAAAAGGAATGAAGTATTAACACATGCCACAACATGGGTGGGCCTTCAAAATGTACTAAGTGAATGAAACCATGTGGAAAATATACATTGACCCATTTCTTATTACCACATGCAAAAATTAATGAAAAATGGGCCATAGACCTAAACACAAAAGCTAAAATTAAAAGATTTCTAGAAGATAGTATGAGAGAATCTTTTGCTCCAATGGGATAAGCAGATTTCTCAAAGAGAACACAAAAATCATGACCATAAAAGAAAAACTTTAATAAAAAATGGGATTTATTAAAAGCAAAAATTTTTCTCCCTAGAATCACCATCAAGAAACCCAAAAATCAAGAGCCTGTATAGGTGAAAACATCTGACAAAGGACTTGTATCCAGTATTGGAAACCTGATAGTAAAAGTTAAATCACTGATTTTAGAAATAAATTGAATTACTGTTTATAGGGATAAAATCTTTTATCCAATAACTCTTCAATTTATTCATTAGTATCTAAAAGTCAAATTTGCAGCTAACTCTTAAGTGGTTCGGCCAACAGAGTATATGCATGCACGTATACATGTACAGGCACTGAGAAGTATCTCCGCATATAGAGATAAAGACAGGGAGACGGAGCTAGAAAGCAATTAACTTTGATGAATATTGGTGGGTTATGTGGGTCCTCATTTTGCCATTCTTCCATTTTTTTCTCTAGTTCTGAAATTTTCAAAGTAAACAACTAAGGTAAAACCTAATTTAGAGATGTATTAAATTTTGTTAATGAGTATGAACTCTGGATGATCAAAACATGCATCTAATCTCACAAATTTTCATATCAGGTAACCTGATTATAGAATTATTTTTTGAGTATAATATGAAATAATTAATGACTATGAGCATGGACTCTGCAGTTTGTTCCTCCTGATCCCTTACTAGCTACATAACTTTCCTAAATCACAGTTTCCTCATATGTAAATAGAAATTAAATATAACAGTGAGCTTAAAATGTTTAGTACAGTGTCTGGATATAATAAGCAATCAACAACATTAGCAACTATAATTTTTATTTTAGGAGGAAGAGAAGCAGGAATATTCATAAATTTTTTTTGTATGCTCTATGGGTCACATGTCATTCTTTTGCCATGTGAGTAGCCTGTTATTGCAGCACCATTTGTTGAATTTTTGTTTGTTTGTTTTTTCCTTCTTTTTTTTTGCTTGTTTGTTTTTTGAGAAGTGCACGGGCTGGGAATCAAACCCGGTCTCTTGCGTGGCAGGAATATTCATAAAATTTTGAATGACTAATTTTACAATAAAAAATTCACGTTTTCCATCTTGTCCACCTGCTATTCCCCAATTATAATGGAAGATACTATTTCAATTTTAGATTTTACATTGTTCCAAGACTTTGATGTTTTGAAAACATGAAAGATCCTAATTCCATCAATTTAAGCCTAGGGAACATATCTTAAATTTTCCAAATTAGGACAAGTTTTCTGACTGAGAACATATAAAGGTGAAAATAATCTCATGCATCTAGGTTTAAGATACAAGAAAAATATTAGGCTTTAAGTCCTTAAAAAACGAGACTTGGTTGTTTTCTTTGCTTCCTTTAAACAAGTCCATGTTTGATTTTATATCTAACATTTGATTATTTAACAACTGGAAACCTATTGCGTTCAGTAATTGCCAACCTGCTGAGTCTGTCAAGTGAAATTCTAAAATGAAAATGAGATTAATAATTAAGCTGTGGTTTAGACATGATAGCCTTTGAGTTTAAATCACAAGTCTTAACACCAGGGACGTGTGCTGAAAATGTTATTTGGATTTCACTGAAGTAATCAAAATGTCTTATAATTGTGACAGTTTTCCTTATACCAAATTGTCAAAAGCAAACTATAATAAAAGTGATCTTACAGTTTTAATGGGAAGTTTGAAAACTCTGTTTTATCATGTACACGTTGTCCTTACCTTATATGTAGCTCTTATTCTTAACTACCCAGCACAGAGCAAGGAAATATCATGTCATCATAGGTAACAGCTCTGCACTTTGCTCCTTTAAAAGAAACTTTGTTGTCCAAGTCTGTTATCCAAAATCTGCTTTTCTAAGCTATTTCATTGCTGAAAGTTTTGCTCTTTGTGTCATCTCAATGTAAAATAATTCAAGATGATATTCATTACATTAACACCATTAGGTAAAATTTACACCTATTTTTAATGAGATACTTTCATACCTAACCTCAAAAATATACTTTATGGGAATATAATTGCTTAAAATGCTGTATTTTTCATAAAATTTTCATATATAGTATGAATCTTCAGGGAAGTCCTTTGAGGATAATTTTTTTGAGATTGTAATTTTTGAGAAGTTAAATAAATAAATGGAAGAGAAGAGACAAATCTCTCTTACAGAGAATTCTAAATAATACAGAGATACCTCTCCCTTTAGGGGGTGCAGCATAAGCCCTTGGATTCCTACCTTTAAGTGTGAGCTGGATTTAGTGATTCACTTCCAAAGAATAGAATATTGAAAGGAAAAAAACTACTAATTTTACAGTGGGGAAATGAGGCAAAACTACATTAACAAAATGGTCAACATTAACATCACCAGTGAGATCCTGTAGGTCTCATGCGTCTTCTGATACGATATGATGAGAAGGCACTTCACCTCCATAATATTCTTCCCCCAAGCCCTAAATTCAGTCAAATCATGAAAAGAATATCACCCAATGACCTATTTCAGGCTCATTCTACAAACTGCTTAACCAATACTCCTCAAAACTGTCAATGACATAGAAGACCAAGAAAACTGAGAAAGTGACACAGAACATCGAAGACTAGGGAGATATGAAATATAAACTCAGTGTGGTATCCTGGACTGGATCCGGGAACAAAAAAATTACATTAATGGAATAACTAGTAAAATTTGGATAAAGTTCAGAGCTTAGTTAATAGAAACGTACCAGTGTTGGCTTCTTAGTTTTAACAAATGTACCACAATAATGTAAGATCTTACATTAAAGTTAAACTGGTTGAGATGTGTACAGGAATGCTGCACAATTTTGAAAACTTTCTGTAAATCTAAAATTATTCCAAACTAAAAAGTTTACTTAAAGGAAAAGTGAACACATATTGATGCAGAGGCTCAGATTAGAGGTGAGTTCCTGCTTACAGGCTTCTCCTACTATATCGCAAGTCAATTATTCTTAATGCCTAATAAGAGAATTTTGTGTATATATATATACACAAAAGAATGCTTATGGTTTTCTCTTTTAATTTATATTCAATTTAATAAATTATGGATTAAAATTAATTCCTTTAAAATCTTCAAAGAGAGGTTCCATCTAATAAATGCACACCTAAATCTGGTATTTTTGTTAAAATGAAAAGCATGTAGTTTTCTCTTGTTCTTTGATCGATGCTCAATTGACTTATAAATTTGACAAATTAATTTCCCCTAAAACTTAGCATCACTTATAAACCCAATTAATTCAATTTTCTTAGACATTTTAAATTACAATTACAAATTTTAACATATCCAATTCCCTCAAGCACTTCAAACAACTATCAAGAAAGGTTTGCAAATTTAATAAGCAAAATCCTCTTAAACACTTAACTACTACTTAAAACATAAAAAGTCTGAACTTCTACAGTATTAGAGTTATTTTAAATAATCAAATATTGTATACAAATTTAACCAATCAACTTCTTATACACTTAGCAATTTAAAATTGTAATTAAAAGATCATTTATGTCTCTTAATCTTTCCATCTTAAAATCAAAATCTAATATTAAATAATTAATCCTGAAAATGTAAATTAAAAATAATAAATTTAATGTCAATCACTTTCTCTTAAACATTTAAATTAAACTAAGTCAAATTCGCTAATATCAAGTTCTCTTCAACATTTTAAAAATTTAATAAACAAAACACTCACAAGTTATTATGAAGATTACAAAACGTGTCACTATAGTTAACATAAATGCATTATATGCCTGACTTCCACATTTTCTCTACACTGATTTCTATACCTTTTCATTTTTTGCAAGATCACTGGCTAACTATAGAAAGGGAAAAAACATCCCATGCCAGATTCAGGGTATTTGTAAGTAAAGACATTAGAATATGAGAATCTATATTCATCTTTCAGGATGACCTAGCTGAAATATTTTGTAATAAGAGTCCTTTCTTGTAATAATGGAACTTTCCAAACCCATTCCTTTTCTTACATAAGTCTTACCTAAGTATTACATGACATTTTAAATGCCTGTATTGACTTGAGGTTGTGCGTTCCGTATGCACACTACAAATAACCTGCTTCCTACCTGATTAGTGTCTGAACTCTGTTTTACTTTCTTATCTGTCGGATCCATCATCAATCCAGATAATTTTGTAGAAACTTTGTTCCTTCTCAATGAATTTCTCTCATTTAGCTCTTTTTCATGAAGGAATGTCCATCAAATTATCTACTCTGCGTAATTTGTCACTATGTCAATTTTTCTCAATGACTCCAATTTGTCTTTATGCTATGTCTCTCAAATTCTTTGTTCCATTAACCAAGATACACAATTATTTCAGGGAATTTTTCAACTCAGTTATCAACACCATGATCATCATTGTTTGTAATTAATCTCTGACTCCTGTTCAAAGCCAAAGGTTGAGGGGAAACACAGACAAATTAAGTCAAGCTGACATTCCTGTTGAGCTGCCAATTCAACACATATTTTCATGCTCCCATACAATTTTGTCTCTTCTTCCTCAGATCTTGTAAAAACCTAAAGGGACAGAATCATGTTAAACTCACATGCGTGTTTTAACACCACCTCTGGTATCAACATCTTTGTTCCCTGTTAGAGCACATCAATAGCTCCGTGACTTTGGTTTTGATGACTGGGAATGACTCATCTCATTGATAAAATTCTATCCAATTTAGAATAATAAATTAAAGATTTGCAATCCAAGGGATGTTGTTATGATACCTTAACATATTGAAAACTATAAAATTGAAGATGCCCTAAAATAGCCAAAATTAGGTAAATTATGTCATTTCCCTAGGAGATTTTCCCTAAGGAATATCCCTAGAAGATTTAAATGCTTAGATCTCTCCTACTTTGCATTCGTAAATCCAATGATCATTGGAATTTCCCATTTTAATATACAGATCGACTATAATGTTCGTTTGCTTTCTGATTATCACAATGGCAGCAAGACATGGTGGAAAGAACTTGGGCTACAAAGTCAGGGAGATGTGAGCTCAAATTCCAGCTTTTTTTTTTTTTCTTAACTTTTCTGACCTTCAGTCCCCTCACCTTGAACATGGGGATAAAAGTAAGCTTGAAATGAGACGAAATAGGTAAAGCTACCCAATACAGTTACTGCCACATAGTAGATATTACAGAAAGATTGGGCACTCTTTTCATGTGATTGCTTTTCAAATTAGATTCACTTGTGGTTTTAATTATATAAAAAATGCAACATTATTAAATGAAGCAAAGTGAATTTTATTATTCACAATTGATAACCCTTTATATCATTTTTTTGCATTGTTTTGTTTTCATCTTTAATATAATGAAAATCAGTTAGTTTGCATCTGGATCTCTTGGGCAGAGTTGCAAATGTATTTGTGATGTAGCTTATATCATAACTGCTTGGTAAATAATGGTTACTATCATCACCTGGTGAAACTTTCTTTCAAAGTTATGAATAAGTGATTAAATCCTTTAAAAGAACAAATCACTAATATATCAAAACAATAAAATAAAAGGATGGAATTGTTTCTGCTTTCATCACAGCTTTAGATCTTTCACATCTGAAAAAAGACTCTTCCAAATTACATATTTCACTAAAGAGGAAACTGGAAATCAGAGACATGGCATAACTCTTGGTTTGCATGGAAAACCAAGGATTGAACGCAGATCTCCTGAATCCAATTTGAGTGTATATATATTAAGTCGTATGCATGCTTGATAAGCTGTTCACCTCATACATAGTTTCCTCAAGCAGAATTGTTCTAAGTAATGACTAATAGGAAGTCTTTGAACTCTCCTTGTTATTAAACTGAAATTGTTCTCATTTTGATGACATGACAAACCTCAAATTTAATTTCAGATTTATCTTTATTTGATTTGGTAATAAAATACTTAACTCTGACTTCCTTGAAAAGTTTAAGAAACAAAGACAAATGGAAAGTGCTAACTGACTGAGTTGAAATTGTCATCTCATGTTCTTACTTTATGAGAAATGAAAAACCTCCGGAGGCATTATTTCACTGTGATCAGTGCTGGGTATTTAGGGGCCATTTGGTCCAAGTAGTCTGGCATCAGTTTGGCCACTACAGTGACCATCTATCCACCTGCCCCGTTGCCCAGGTTTCCTTCTCAGACAGCCTGCTCCTATAGCCCACCTGAGTGGCTGAGAGACCACAGGACAGGACCTAGGCCTAGGCCCAGCTAACCAGTTAGATTCTCCCTTCTCTGCATTTGAATTTGGAACACAAAATGTGGACCTTGGAAGTGATGGGACAATAGGGCTAGGGTAGTGATATTTATACTCACATAGAGCAAAGACAGACAATCAGCACAGAGAAAATAAAACAGATATGCTGAGAGAAAGAGAGTCAAAAGACCATGATGTTCACAGAGACGTGAATTGTTGACTTGTGTCCTGTGATTTTTCAGCTCCTAATTCTCTCCCTCTCCAGTTCTGGCCAGAATTTCTTCTCTGAACGCCATGAGATTTTGTTTGATCTTCCCCATATATTTCTTTAACTTCTCTGAGCCATTGTCATTTATGCTTAAGCTAGCTTCAGTTGGTTTTTGTTTTTTTGAAATTAAATGAGCTGTGGAACAGATACTAACTTGCTATATCACTTTGAAAAAGTTATTATCCTTTCTCATCCTTAATTTCATAACCTGTAAAACATACCTACCTTTATAAACAGAATAAAAAACAGTGGGTTTTGCATAAATATGTTCTAGTTATTTCAGTGTACAGTAGTAATGTATTTAGTAAAGTATTGTAAATGTAAAACATACATAAACTTTAGTAAAGTTATCATCATAATACATAAAGATAACTCAAATATAATTTTGAGAAATTAATATTACTTTAAGAGCAAAATGTTGGCTTTTGAACTTCGCTACCCAAAGTGGGTCAGGGACCTGCAGCATCAAAATCACCAGGGAGCTTGTTAGAAATATAGGATCTAGGCCTCACTCCAGACCTACAGAATCCAAATGCATATTTTGAGAAGATACTCAGTGATCCACACGAATCTTAAAGTCTGAAAATAAGGTTTTGGAGATTATCCAAAGTATTTTTAATCATACATATATACACATAAATGATGTTCTTATTAATATACTATATATAGTGCAGTTGTAGTTACACTGTACAATCACTGAAAATCTTGCAAGAACTTAATCCATCTTAGATTACTATTTTAATGAATAATTAATTTTAATGAATATTACTATTTAATGAATTAATGATTATTGGCCACTAATCATTTATAAGCAAATAGGGTTCCAATGAAATAGCTGTAAAGTGTTTGAAAGTAGTTTGTTTTTCTTTTTAACTTAGAAAGGAAATTTTATTGACAGCTTCCTTATATCATTAATGGCTTATGAATACCTTTTGAAACCTGGCTATTTTTTAAATCATTATAAATATGGAACTAAAATTATAATGTTAAATAATAATCTAATTTTCATTATTGATTAATGCCAACAATATAAACATTTTATGGCTTAGGACTTAACAGTGCTGAAATTGTGTGTTTGGGTAGATTTATCCAAGTCTCTTTTGTGCAACTTAAAATCCTAACATGAGTCATTCAGATGAAAAGCAATACCTTGAGCAGATTGCTTAAATTCATCTGTAAAACATCATTATTACTCTATAGTCAAAGCCAAGCAGCAAGAAACATTGCTAATTTGGGAGATTCTTGACCTAATAAAGTAAGCATGATTTATTCTAAATACAGAAAAGTTTTCTAGAGTGTGGAATAAAAATATTGGTAATATAGTTGGCAAATGTTTCCTAATTGGTAATAAACAATTTGCTAAAACCATAAAGAGATTTTGATCCACATGCTATTTTATTTCTGGTTCACTGATGGTCGCCTGGAAAGCAAGCAGTTTCCACATTTTTCATTGAAAAAACCTTCAATAGCATTTTTATCTGGATTTACTTATTAGGAATCCCTGACCTATCAAGCATAATGAAAATAAAGAAGGCCTCTGAACAGCCAAAATTTTTGTGATCAAGTCTATGCATTAATTCTAATAAATGCATGTATGTTTCTTCATATCCTCCCTCATTCCCCAAAATAGATTTCAAGTACAATTAATATGCTTATTTCACAATACATGAATTTGAACAATTCATTAATTCCTTTTAAAGAAAAAAAATCTTCAAAGAATCCTAAGAACATATCCTTGGACTGCAGAGTCCTGTTTGAGAAACATTAACAAATTGACTCATCTTTTTTGGTGCCACTCCAACATAGCAAATTAGAAGACTACCAGACTTAAGCACAATGTCAACAGTAGCAAGTGGCTGCTAACATGCCTGACTACAAAGACAAGTTTAAGCACAGAGGCCTGGGACCATTAGCGTGGAACAAATAACTTTAGCCACATCTGCGGCCTTTTGGGCACCACTGCTTTGCATTATGTGACAGTAACTGGTGCTCATTCATGAGTCATCACAGAAAGGTTTGCTCTGCATTCTTCCTCTAAGAAGACAAGGACAATTTTCATCCAAAAATGATAACAGGTTGTATCATTTCTTAGTTTCATTATTTTGTTGCATAAACAAAGAGGCATATCGTTCTTCAAAATCAATCATCGTGAATACATATTATTTTACAGCCCTTGCATGGCCACTTACTATCTGGATGATCTTCCCCAAATTACTTAACTTTTCTCAGTTGCTTGCTCATCTACTAAATAAGAAAAGTAAAGAGTAAGGACTATGGAGCCAGATTATGGAATGTAAATCTCATCTCTTGCCAACTGGGTTACTTTGGTCAAAATAACTGACCGTTTTTGGACCTCAGTTTCTTTAGTTGTAGAATGAGGATAAAATAATACCCACCTCATGATGATTGAGTTGATACATGTGAAGTGCTAAGAACAGCCCCTAGTACATAAGGAAAGTCACACAAACTTTGGCTATTATTAATTACCTCTAAAAGTTTTTAAGAGGATTGAGTAGAATAGTGCCTAACTCATGGATAAGGCTTAGTAAAAGGTATTAGGACTAATGCATTTAATTGTGCCCTACAGGATTAAAGGGAGGTAAATAATGTGCAAAATTCAATAATTTAAAGAGTATCTACTCACAGAAAGGTGGCATGAAAAGGGCACAGACATGATATCAAATAGATTTGGGTTAGCCTTTAACTGTTGGATAATGCTGGTCAAGTTATTTATAAAGTGAACCTATCTCATGAGATTCTTGTGAAAATTAAATGAGATAATATACACGAAAGTTTCATCAATGTTATTTCCATCTCTTTCCCTTCAGAAGAATTGGTTTCAATGTCAGGACTGATTGACCCACCACAAAAAATATGTCTTTGGATTCTACCAAATTAATAGCAAGTTCCATGTACAGGAGAAAAAAAAGCTGAGTCCAACTAAGTGATTTCTTCTCAGTTTCTGGTCACCTATCACCTTTAAATTTCCTGTTATTTGTGGTTGAAAGGGCTTTTATTTAGTGAGCATTCGTTGTTTTAAAAAAATCCTTAGAATGAAATTAAGACCGGTGAATTTTGGCATCTAACAATTGATAAAATTTGATATAGGCAAGATATGCGTTAATAGCCCTAGCACCAAACAAGGGGCAGAGGGAAGAGAAACACAGGCAGGTGGTATGATGGTGAAATGATTTAACGTCGTAATGAATTAAGTCCTTCCAAAAGATATATTTACCAGAAGAGTGCCTTAAAATGTCACTTATATTGCTAAATTAACAATACTTTAAAAAAATAAAATGGGAAGGAGAAACACTGTGGTGAATCATCTATTTTCTCCATTTGGGACAGTGACATTGCTAGGAACAACAGATGGCTCACTAGTCTCTAAATACTGCTGTCTCCCAGCACTCAGCTGAGACTCCTCTGACTATTTACCAGTCAGTCTATTTCATAGTCACAGCAGCAGCCTGGGCTTCCCCTCAGACCCTAGCTGGGCTGTGGGGAAGGGGCATGCAGCCCTTCTACTATTTCATCTGAGTGCCTAATATGGATCAGGCACTATGCTAAACACTTAACCTCACATCACCATACTATGCTGCCCAAGATAGACCCATTCCTTGTAGCTTTATTTTTAATTAGCTGAAAGGAATTAAATCACTAAGTGATTTAAATTTAAAAGTAGATCCACCTAGCTTAAATTTTTGGACTCTGTACATGGAATTTTTTAAAATCTTGGAATGAAAATTGTGATTTTTAAAATTTGATCTGTTTTCCACTTTCTGTTAGACATTTACTTTAGAATATCCATTATAGAAACAGTTTGTTCATCTGGAAAGGATCTTGAAAGTAGTTTTGACTTTTCTATGAAATGAACAAGAGTTTTGTCTAAATTAATCTGACTGCACTGGTTCATAATATTGGTGGATATTTAATATCTTCATTTTATGTAAGCAAACAATTTCATTTTGCTTTTAGTTTTCCAGTTTCTTACTGCAATAGTGAATATATTGAGCAGTCTTTAAGGAGAATTTTAATCGGAATCATTGAGTGCAAACTTCTGTTATATAGAGTACTACTTATGACTGCAGTGCTGTTGAAATTGGTGAAAGCTACAAAGCTTTCATTAAATAAGGAAGATTTAGGTGGGCCACGGCAGCTCAGTATTACAGAGTTCTCAGCTGCCATGCCGGAGACCCGGGTTCGATTCCTGGTACCTGCCCATGAAAAAAAAAAAGGAAAATTTAGCAAATTCTCTGAAATTTAATTAAGCTGAAGTTTCAGTTTGTAGACTATTTCATGGTGGTAATTAATTTTTTTCAAACTTTTCCTCAAATTGGAAATAGTTTCACTGAATTTGTTTATTAAACTAATACAAAGATGTTGGTATAAAAAAATGAATTCTATAAGAATGTATATGCAATGATGCAAAAGTCCCCTGTAATCCCATCTCCACAGAGATAACCATTGTTGATCAGATTTATTTTGCCCCATTTCAGGTCATTTTCTATTAGTTAAATCCCTCAACTTCGTGTATGAACTATATATAGGCCATTTTTCATAACACCCTCATTTTAAATACCTTCTTAATTTAACAAACTACATGTCAGTCCAACCTTGTTAGACAAGAGGGCCTAATTAGTTTGTTTGAAAGTAAAAACTAAAAACTATTTTTAACTTATTTAGGGATATAGCAACCCCATGAAAATATTAGTTCCTTTGAACTTAATGTACATCTTTTCTATAAAGGTTTTATTTTACCTTAATAGTACCCAATAGTTTCAAATTACCCGCATATGTATATTAGGAAATTGAATGATCTTTGTTTTCTCAAATAAATTTACCATCTTTTCTTAGTTGGAGCATGTGATTAGTGTTGTTTTCTATTCTGGGAATAGTGTGTTACAAAATAAATAACTAGAAATAAGATAATAACAAGGAGAAATTACACGGGCTTGTTCTCCCAGGTACCTTTATTATTATGCCTTTTGCTTCTAATTTTGGAATGAAAGATTTTTGTCTCAAGAAGTGTCAAGCTATTATGAAGGATGATACATAAGTTTGGTGAACACTGAAGACTTGTAAAAATTTTTAAAGCAATCTGATTTTAAAAATTAGATTGTACTAATATGGTAGCTGCTAGCTGCATATGGTTATGTAATGTAAACAAAAATAAAATAAAATTCTGTTCTTTGGATGCACTAGACACATTCTGAGTGCTTAATAGTTACCTGAAGATAGTGGCTACTGTATTAAACAGAGCAAATTACAGAACATTTCCGTCCTCATTCTATGATGATGGAAGATGCTGCTTGCCAGTCTAAACACAAGTGTTAGGCTCCTTACGATAGCTAGATCCAAAAGGCAGAAAGATGCCTGAGCTAGTCCCATTTCTTCATTACCTCCCCTGCCCTCCAGTCATCTATCATCTGGGCCAAGGATTCAGTTGTTCCAGGCAGTCTAACACTCTCTTACTGCTTCTTCACTTCTTAAGTACCCCAGCCCAGGTTACCACCTGCCCCCAAATCTGATCCCCAGTAGATATACAGCTCCCCTCAAATTTACAGATCCAATTCCAAGGACCCTCAGTTCCCTAACCTCAGCAAACTGAAACACATTTGCTCCCTACACAGATCCCAAGGTCTCCTTAATTCTGCATTTAAATTTCTTCCCTATATTTGCCTGTTCCCTACTTCCACAGGCCTGGGTTTCTTCCAGGTTCCCACTGTCACTCACCTAAATCACCCCAGATATCCTCTAGCTGGTTTTCTTTCACCCAGTCCCATCCTCTGTGCAAAATTTACCTTAAAATCATCTAAGTAATCATGACATTTTTCAATGTCTCCCTGTATCTTGTTTCAGTGGCTCCTAATGTCCTGTAGTATACACTGAAACAACTTAGTGTGTCATATAGAACCTTTTGGGATATCGTGGCATCAATTTTTCCAGCCTCAATTCCTATTACCTCCCTGTTGCCTGCTTTTCTTGCTTCTCATGCACACATACACATACAGACTCATATAGAGGTAATACATTTATTTAATTTATTCTCAATTGCAACTCTTCATGTTCTTTAACAGCCAGACACGCCATTTCTTCTCTTCCATTCTATCATCCCAAACCATCCTGAAACTCCTGTGTTTCCTATTGGAAATTTTCCCTATCTATCCTAACCAAGGTTATGATGCATAAAATTTTATGCAATCTGTTTAGGGTATTTATCACAGTATATTATAATTGTCTTATCTGTGTTTCTCTACAACTATGTAAACCTGACACAAATTAAGTGTTCAATAGTTGGTTGATGAAAGAATTGAGTGGATGGATAGATCATTGGTTGGATGATGGGTGGCTGAATGGATAAATAGATGAATGGATGACTAGATGGATAGATGGATTGCTGAGGGTAAGAGTTGAACTCCTGAGGCAAAGTAACCTCAATTATTCTAAAATAAGATGCAAAGCCTTGTTCTCTAAATGAGAAAGAATATATGAAAATATGCATGATGACCAAATGCTTAATATCAGAAAATATCAACATTGATTCTGATTCGTGTCTTGGAGAATTATTTTTTAAAAAACAAACATGATTCTAATTATAGTCATTTATATGAACTACTTGTGCCTAAATATCATACAAGAAAAAATGATTATATGCGTCCTTAACTATGCATCTGATTAATTTATATATTTTTATTAGAATTAAAAATGACATGCTTCTGTGCCCAGTACTTATAATTCTTATGTTATTATTATATTTTATTCTTTATTATATTATTTCATACCATGTCATACTGGAAATATTACCCAGGACTCACATTATCCTAAATGAGATACTTGGGCTTTAAAATTTAATAATTATCTACAGTCAATCCAGAGACTTCAGTATATTAGGATCCAGCATTTACACACTCTCACTATTCCTCTGCAGTGGCAGTATTATAAATAACAATAGCTAGTGAAACAGGATATTTTAAATGGATATTTAAATTTTTAGGAAAAAAATAAGTATAAACAACTCGAAAGAGTAAACAATACACTGCCACAGTGTATATTTAACAAATACATCTTAGATACCAGGTAAGGTGTCAAGCACTAGACACACAGAAATATGTCAGACACTGTCCTTACCTTCCAGGTACTCACAGTCTCATTAGACAAAATAAGCTACTTTAAATTCTTTCAAGCGTTCAAATGGGCTAGGAATTAAAAAATCAGCGAAAGAGCCCAAAGGAGTATGATGAGAGCTTTGAGAAAGATGAGTTCAGATCAATGTCAAGAAAGTTAATTGTGTAATTTTAGAATTGTGGAATGATAGAGCCTGGGATTCATCTTAACTCTTCTAGTCCTAGCCTCTTATTTTACAGATACAGAAAATGAGACCCAGAAGACTAAATGCATTTCTAATAGGTGAGAACAGATAAAAATACACTGGCATATGTTGTAAAGAAAAATCATAATTCATGCCTTACATGGTTAACTATCAGTAAGATTAAGGCAGAATCTTGTGGAGCGAGTTGCTGCAATGGTGCATCATGAGAACACAGACTCATGGCACAACAGCATGTACTCACTAAATAGGAAAAATGCACATTCTCTTGTTATTATTCTAAGAGAGCAACAGCTTGCATTGTACCATGCCTAGTTTCTTCCATTACTCACTGCCAGTCAAGAATGACTTTTCTAATAATATGCTCCATTAAGGCTCAGATGGGCTAGCATCACACACATCCAATACTTGGAGCTAAATCTAATAAAAGATCAGCAAGACATCTACAAAATAATTACCAAACATTAACGTGATAAATTAAAGAAGTCTAAATAAATAGAGTGATAAACCATGTTGATGGCTAGAAATCCTCAAATATTATACAAAGATAGTTATTCTTCCAGAAATTAATTGATCGACATAATATCAAAAGTCAAATTTTTATAGAAATTTATTCAAAATGTAAACATAAGTGGAAGATGACTGAAGAATAACAATGTTTTGAAGAATAATAGACTTATCAAGACTTATAAAAGACTTATAAAACTGTGGAAATTGAGATAGTTCGATATGGTTGTAAGGAAAGAAAAGTAGAATGATAAAAGAGTAGAACAGAACAGAGTCTGAAAAGATATCCACATATATACAGTCATCTGAATTATAATTAAGATGCAATAAAATACAGAAGGGGAAAAGGATCCTTTCAAGACTATTTCTGAATCAATTTGATTTCATTGAGAAAAAAGTAAACTTCAATCCCTACCCTGTTGCATGCACAAAAGTCAATTCCAGATGACTAATAGCCCTAAATGTAAAAAAGAAAATCGATAATGCATCTAGCAGATAGCATAGGAAAATATCTTCATGACCTTGAGAAAGGTCAAGATTTCTTATACGGTAGGTAAAAAGCAAAAACATATAGGGAAATATTGATAAATACAGACTTCATTTCAATTAATTTCTCATGATAACAAGATACATTAAGAAAGTTAAAAGACAAGCCATAAAGTAGGAGAAGACGCTTGTATACAGCTATCTCTTGAAGGAGTGTATCCAGAATATATAAAGAAATTATACAAATAAATAAGAGAGAGACAAACAAATTACAATAACATATACATTGCTGATAGTAAAAAAAGAGGTCAAAACACTTTGGAAAACTGGCTGTATCTACTACAGAAGTATGTACATCTATATATTCTCCAAAGGACAAATAGAGCATGCCCATAAAATCATTAATTTGTACAGGGCCAAAAACTGAAAATAACCTAAACCTCCATTAACAACTGAATAGATAAATAAATTGTGGTTTTACTCATACAATGGAATAATTCACAGCATTAAAAAAGAATTAACATCACATGTAACAATATGAATCACATAGTCATTATTATAAGCAAAAGTAGACAAGCCCAATGGAATACAGACATACCACATGAGTCCATTATAGAAAATTCACCAATTAATCTATGGTGATGGAAGTTAAAATAGTAATTACTCCTTTTGTGGGGGAATGGAGGTGATGAGGTCTGGAAGGAGACGTAGAAGAAGTTTCTGGGGTGCTCATAGCATTGGACATTCTGGTCTGTGAAGTGGTTTCTATGATGTATTGACCTCATGAAGCTGCACATGTATTATTTGTGCAAGTTTTTAATATAATTTTATTCAATACAATGTTTGTCAAAAGAAAAAGAAAAAATTGGTACTGCTGTTGTAAACATTGAGGTCAGCCTATCTAATACTCCCTATTAAAACCTTTACTTTTTTTGTCTTTTTAGTCCACTTGATTTTTTAAAGGTCACACTTTCATTTCCCTAATGGTTACATAGGTTTAGGTAATTATTAGTGACAACAACTTTGTGTGCTCTGCACAAAGAAACAAGTGATATAAAAATAAACTGTAAACAATATAGATGCTTCCTATAACAATATTGACTGCCGTTGAAACTTATTTTTTTAAATGAGTTACTTTTAAAGAATGTTCTTCTAAAGAATGAATTTCTTTATTTTGTGTAAGAGAGCAATGTAAATTTCGTTCAAGAAGGACTCAAAGATATCACCTCTTCTATTTTACAGGCTTCTTATTTAGCAAAAGAATGGAAATTATCATTCCATTCTTCCCTCTAACAAATCCACTCAAAGATAGTACGTTGTAAAGCTTTAAAATAAAATTCTTAAAGATTGAACGATGGTACCAGGGATTAATATGTAGGTGATAAACCATAATGAAATGATTTCTGTGGAAGTTATGGTAATGGTTACTGTAGAGAGAATGAGGCCTGTGATTGGGGGCAGGTATGAAGAGGGGCTTCTGCAATGGCTGGCAAAGTGCTGTGTCTTGACCTGGATGATGATTATGAGGATATTCACCTTATAATAATTCACATTTGTTTGTGTGGATTCCTGTATCTGTCTTTTATTTTACAATAAGGTAAAAAGGAAAAATCTAAAATAAATTCCTTAAATTCCCACTTGAAATGGTGTCTCAATAATATAATTCAGGAGAAATTGCCAAAGAGCAGGACTGTTGGGTAACATTTTAAATACAGTCTTCTCTACGAAGCATTCATTGAAATTGATGACATATTGTAGAGTCTTTTGAAACTTGCTTGTCCTTTTTTATCTGTATTGATATCAAATTGTAGATGTGGTAAAAAGCAATCACTTTCAGGGAACAGAAATAATAGCAATTGAGCAAGTCACCACAGGAATTCTATGCCAAAGTTGTTTTCTCACTTTCAATTTTGAAATAAAAACCCTTTTGTTGACAGGCTACTGATAGATAATACTGCCTACTGAATTGAACTGCTGTTGTTTCAATTAGTAGAAATGAAGATAATGATATAGTTCATTAAATGGTTTGAGCACAAGAAAATATTGCATGAAATTAAAGTAAGTATGTCTTCATAATAAAAATAATAAGTTATCTAAAAAACTGACTTGGAGGGTCTTGTTAAGCTATCAGATGAATCAGGTTAAATTTCAGCAGGTGTTATAAAGCAGAAACAACTGTAGTAACCTTTTATTCTAGAAACGTTCATACCATAACTACCGTAAGAATGCACTATTCTAAGTTAAAAGTTGTGCAGGACAGTTATTGGCTGCAAAAACCTACAGTTTAAAGGGATGAGTAACATAAATACCAATTAACTAGATCAAAGGCAAAAGGGTAAAACGAAATCATAATATTAAAAGTAAACATACTTAAATAGTATATTTACTATTCTATTCTATTTTTTCTGAATAGAGGAGTTCCTTAGCATAAAAGCAATGGGAAAAATGATGAAGAAATAGATTAACTCTTACATAAAAAATTGTATTCCAAAATAAAGAGCTTGATAAAAAGAGATTGATTTTTTAATTTATTAATATTACAAACAAAAGACCAATAGCCTTAATATATGAAAAATTGACAAAAATCAATAATAGAATCTAAAGTCAACAACTAAATAGTCTGAGGATTTGAATGTGTAACCCAAAGAAATAAATAAATGGCTAGTTTACATTTGAAAAAATGCTATCCATATGAGGGAAAAGAAAAGCAAATTAAATAATGAACAATTTGAAATAAAACTAAACATTCTTTAACTTCTAATGCAGCTCATTGCAGATGAGGGCAGTCAGAGTTGGATTCTCTTAGATTGCATACTGGAGTATAAACTAGTATAAATTTCTGGAAGCAACATCAAAGTACTTGTTGAATTTATTCTTTTAAAATTACGTTCATACCTTTTGAACTAATATTTTCATTTCAAGGCATCTGTCCTAAGAAAATAATCATAATTGAGATACTTTTTAACTATTTCTGGAAGTGTTATCCCCAAGAATTTAGAATATAAAAGTATAATTCACAACCTCTCTATTGAAAGGTTCCTATCAGAGATTTTTTCCAAGTTGTTTTTTGAAAAGAATCATTTAATTTCTATAGCTCTTCACTTGCCGTGACTAAGTACCACAGTCTGGGTGGCTTAAAACAACAGAAATTTATTCTCTCGCAATTCTGGAGACTAGGAGTTTGAAATCTGAAGGCTCTAGGAAAAAACTTTCCTTGCTGCTTGTAGTTTCTGCTGCCTCCCGGAGTTCACTTGTCCCAGCTTAACTCCAATCTCTGTCTCGGTCTTCACACAGCCATCTTCTTAATATGTGTCTTGGTGTTCAAATTTCCCTCTTCTTATAAAGACACTGTTATATTGAATTACAGCCCACCCTAATTCAGTATGACATCATCGTAACTAATTACATCTGCAAAGACCCTATTTCTAAATAAGGTCACATTCTCAGATCCAAGGGCAGTAGGACTTGAACATACCTTGCCAAGGGATATAATTCAACCCACAAAACCTGCAAAAGATTCTATCCTATGTTGGCTATTATCATTTTCTACATAAAAATCTTTTAACCCTTTAAAATTTAACTATTATCCCTACTCATCCTCCATGTTCATGTTGACATTATTCACTTGAAATTATATATTTTCTCTCTTTTTTTGACAAATAATGACCCTTTTGATTCCAAATCTCTTTGGCACTTACAATGACTTGAAATTTCTCCCTCCTGCTTCTCCTCCTCCCTCTCTGATTTACCTTTCTTTAGGTTCTAATTTACCATTTTTACAATGTCACATAGTATCTTCTGTATCTCAATACATGGTCTTTTAAATCTACTTTTACATTTTATATGCACAACTGAGTTTTCATTATCACTAAAAAAGTAAGCTAACCTTGATAATTCATCATCTGTAAGTTGTATATTTCTAGGAATGCAAGGGTATCATAAAATTCAGAATAAACCAATATAACACATCAGCATAATTCTGTTTGTTGTTAATAGCCTATATCAATATAGAAAATGATCGCTTCTAGTACATAAGTGTGTTGATTGCATTTACATTACACTCTTGCACATGAGGAATACATTTTCAAGTGTCATAAAAGCCAAGGGTTTGTTAGAAATTTGCCACAAAGGCAAGGCATTAACCAATATTTTACTGTTTAATTTATGTGCAAGGCAAGTTCCAGAAGCATGTAGACATTTTTACTCAAAATGTATTACCTATTCATTATCTTTTCAAAAATGGATACACACATTTCATATTTAAAGGCATGTAACTAAATCAGTCCCTTTCATAGTGATACATCCATAGCCACATTCCTCTGACATTTAGCAGTTGCTGAAGGGAAAGTAAATAAATGAATAAAGTTGGTATTACTAGATCTTTTACCTGCAGTTGAGCCTTGAAGGTTATGTAGACAATTCTCTGTAAAGATAGTCCCTTCAGGTCATTCGTGCTGAAATTTAATTTCAGGGATCACAGATTAACCAGACATTCTGGACTAGACAACACATCAAACTAGGATAGGTATACATACAAAACTCTCCTTGGAATAATATCTTTCCTTAATCCTATTTGTCAGCATAGCCTCAGCCTACAGACTACATTCTCCCATAGCACCCCATTTTTCTCTTTGTAGAACAAGTATAATATTCTAATTATTGGTTTACTTATATATTTCCTGTTCTATGGGCCTTTTTATATGAAACACTGTTTATTAATCTTTGTATCCTAGGCTACTGAAATACATACTACATAATAACTTTCTAGATATTAGAAAATCTAATTAGAAAATTAGATATTACTAAATGAAAAATATTATTAAAATATCATTTATTTCTTCTTCCTTCTTCTCCAGCACAAATATCACCCTTACCATTCTCAGTTGACATTATACTGCAGGACAGATCTTTAAGCTGGAGTAAATTCATTGACCTCTCCCAGTAATATACATAGTCACTATTCTCACTTCGTGTTCATATTACTGCATTTTATGAAATGCAAAAAAATACAAAAACAAAAAAAACTCGTGTTCCTTAGGAATAGAGTTGCTACCCATAACTTGTCCAACAGTCAGGAAGATATGGTAGTAGGCACAGTATTTTCCTGACCCTACTGTCTTCTCCAGTAAAGATCACTCAGCAAATCATTTTCTCAGGATCTACTGGGAAGCACAGGTTAGGCAGTAGTTTCCAGAGTTAAGTCTGGGATTTCAGAGAGGTGACAAGTAGAGCAATAGTTATTGCTTCAGTAGATTCTGCTGCCACTGCTTTCACTAGAAGATACAAGAAAGAAATTACAGAGGACTGTTGAAAGGCCACCAACCCTGGGCCTTCCAGAAGTCTTATCGAAACTCAGAGATTCTGACCTGTCAGGCAGAAAACTGGCATCATTCGGAAAACACCACAACTCTAAGTGCAAATGGTCACCAGTGAGTCTTTAAAGGATGTGATTAAAGCAAGTGGCTGAAATAGAGCTGATTGATGAAAAGATGACTATCTCCTGGAGCACAACTAAGAGAAGGCTGTGAAATAAAGGGCAACACAAGATGCTTCCTGGGGATTATAGGAAAATATTTATTCCTTTTCTTTCTAAGTGTGAAATAATTTATTGAACACCCTAAAGTCCATTCAATAGTTCATATTTTAATGTTGCTAGTGAAAAGAAGTACAGGGATGATATATGCAGACTGTGTTGCATGTCATGGAAAAATAAAGCCTTCTGAGATACTTATAGTTATAAAATCATATATTAGACCATTTGGAAGCCCCAGGTGGTATATTATATTTAGAAACCTCAAATACCATCTTTTATAGGACTACTTGATGGGATAAGGAAGGACAAAATGAAAATGAATTTTCATAATGCAAATTTATGCTCTTTCCTTTCTAGTCATTTGTGCCTTTGTACACATACCAATCAGCATTTGCAGGGAATTTCAACTGAATTAATGCATTTATTCATTTATTTATGCAACAGATATTCATCAAGGCTTACATTTTGTAAAATGTAGTGCTAGCTACTGGAGATACACCACTAAATAAGACAGGGAATAGTACATAGCAAATAATAGGCCTTCATAAATTGTACACACATTAACATATCAGTTAAATAAGTTTTCAGGTGGTGATACCACAGTGCATTAATTTTAAAGCTTTTAAAAATTTGTACATCAGAGATAAAATGTACAAATAATGTCAATCAGTGCCTAATTAATGATACATAATCATTTTTTGTACCTTAAATTGTGTAAAAAAAAAATCAGTATTTTAGATAAACTTCATTTACTTCTAATTTAAAAGTATATATGGTTTCCTTAGCTATATAGTGAAATTTGTGAATTGAATATGTTTTTTTTTGATGAGTCTAGCTTTTCTAAATAATAGTATAGGTACTTTTGGATCATTTGCTAATATACTATTTTTATATATATATTTTTAATTTCATAACTAAATATGATTTCCTATATCCTTAAAATGAATATTTACACTTACTGAAATTGATTTAATCCTATATCAGAAATAAGTTCTGCTGTTTTCTGTGGTGCATATGTTATCTTGCTACCCACTAGTAACATTGCTGAAATTAAATCTTCCATAGGGTTTTATATCTCGTCATTTTATTTATGTTTTGGTTTTGTTCCATTCATTCTTCCATTTACCCACTTGTCTTTTATCATTACCTTTCCTCCTACAAAATAGTAAACCTGGAAACAAAGGAGGACAACAGTTCAAAAGAAGAGGAAGAAGAAAGCACTGGCTTTTAAAAAGGAAAAGGTAAAAAACATTTGAGTGTGAGAGTACAGCATGTTGGTTCCAGTGTGATCGAGATGCCTGGGAATATATCAGTGAAAAATAACTGTACAACTCTAACAGCTCCCCAGAGCAGCACTGTTTGAGATAATGTGGTAAAATCACATCTATTTTTATTTGCAAGGATGCAATGTATAAGTTCAGTGAAATAAGACCTCACTCTTTGCATCACTTGGTAACTGGAGGTAAGCAGGGACATGAGACATGATGGATTTAGACAGCACAAAAGAGAATTCCAGCCTAACAGGAATCAGCTATGGTCTGAAAGCAAAGCTCAACAGTTAAGGTGTTTCACATTCAGGTGATGTGTTGGTACTTGCAGTGGATGCAGCATTAACCAATAGCCAGGCATAGAAAATGCAAGGCACCTGGCACTTCACTGGTAAAGACAGTGGTCTTTAGCAACCCAGTAATGGAGCGCTGCATCAAAACAGAGTTTCTTCCTGTTGCTATCTTTGAAATGTCAATGAAAATGTGGTTTAGGGGAAGGAGCTGGGGAGAGTCTCCCTGGTTGAAGTTTTGGTTAGTCGTTCCCAACCCTTAGGTCATTCAGGCTATGAGTGGTATTACACACTTATTTATTTTGCTAATGCTGCCAGAATGTCATATACCACAAATGGATTGGCTTTTATAAAGGGGATTTATTAAGTTACAAGTTAATAGTTCTAAGACCTTAAAAATGTCCAAATTAAGGCATCCACAGAAAGATACCTTGACTCCAATGAAATGCTGAATGGCATCCAGGTTTTCTCTGTCACATGGGAAGGCGCATGGCCCAGCATCTGCTGGTCCTTTCTTAGCCTCTCTGGGGCAACACTAGATTTCTTTTCTTAGCTTCCCTTGGCTCTCTCCAAGTTCTGGCTTGCTTAGCATCTCATAGAAAGGCACATGGCAACATCTGCTGGGCTCTGGTTCTGTCAGCTCCCTGACCTCCTGGCATATCCTGGGGCTTCTGCATTTCCAAATG
>PVIY010000167.1:53664-145334 GCA_004026745.1 Myrmecophaga tridactyla
CACGTGTCAACTTGGCCAAGTTGTGGTACCTGTTTATCTGATTGGGCAAGCGCTGGTCTGTCTGTTGCAATGAGGACATTTCATAGGATTAGGTCATGATCACGTCAGCTGCATCCACAGCTGATTCCATTTGTAATCAGCCAAAGGGGAGTGTCTTCTGCAATTAGTGATGCTAAATCTAATCATGGGAAGCCTTTTAGGGAGAACTCAGAGGAGACAGGCCCCATTCCTGCTTCGGCTGGTGAGCCTCTCCTGTTCATCCAGACCCTCCATCGGAGTCGTCAGCTTCGCAGTCTGCCCTGTGGATTTTGGACTCTGTGTTCCTGCGGTCACGTGAGACACTTTTATAAATTTTATATTTGCAAGTGTTCCCTGTTGATTCTGTTTCTCTAGAGAACCCTAACTAATACAGTCTCCATCTAGGCTTCTTCTCTATTGGCTGTCCAAGCACCTCTGTTGGCACTCCAGGTGTCTCCAAATGTCTGTGTCTCTGTCAGCTCTGAACTCTTTCCCTGTCTGTGAGCTCACTTAAAGGCTCCAGTAAATGAATTAAGACTCACCTGGAATGGGTGTAGTCACATCTCCATCTAATCAAAAGGTCACATACACAATTGGTTTTGTCACATCTCTGTGGAAACAATCTAGAGGTCACACCCACAATGGGTGTGTATATCTCCATGGAAACAACCCAATCAAGAGGTCCTGCCCTACAATATTGAATCAGCATTAAAGAACATGGGTGCCCCAACAAGACTGGATCAGGATTAAGAGAACATGGCTTTTCTGGGGTACATAACCATTTCAAACCTACACAACACTCAAACCCAAATATCCTAATCACTCAGTGCACTCTCTGCAATATTTCTCGGTTTGAATTAACAGAAGCCAATTATAGTTATCCTACTCTAGAAGACTATCTGGATACTGGGATAACTCACAGAATCAAGGAAGAATGACCTCAGCAGGAACTAAGGCAATTGTGGAGTCCTCATGAACCTACTCCCTACAGCACTGCCATTAACAGAACTCAGCTACCAATCACTTCTGGTTTCTCCATCTCCCATTGCAAGTATTCAAATGTTGTTTAGAAGCGCGTCTGATTGGTCTAGATTTGGTCACAAGACTGTCCCTAGGCTATTAGGCTAATCAGACAAGGAAGATCTGTATCATAAGCATGACTGCTAAGAGCTCATCCCTGTGAGGAAAGGTGGCCAGTTTCCAGTAGGTATAACTTACACATGCCATGAAACCTCTGGCCTGAAATTGCAAATGAGCCATGGCCTTCAGGTAACATTATTAGGATTTTTATCAGCACATAAAAAATTTTAGAGCCTCTCCTGTCATAGGGATTACAAAGTCATTTGGCAAACCAATAATAGCCAGACAAAGTCTTGAAAATAAAGTAGTAAAAAATATTTTTTTCAAAAATGAGACCATGTATTAAAGTAAAGTTAGAATTTGGAGTAAAAAAAATCTTGTTATATTCTCCCACTTTTATTATAACATTTAACCAATCTTTACTACCTGCCCATTATGAGTCAACTGTAAAACCTTACTAACTGTAAAACCTTAGGCAATTCACTCAACTCCCCTGAGCTTCAATTTCTTCCTCTATAAAACAGGAATTTTTAAAAATTCTCCTGTTTTGGGATATATGAAGTTATATATGAAAGAACATCATAAACTCTAATGCATTATATTAATATTAACTAAAATCCTTTTACTTTACAATCCTACCCTTAAGTTGACTTTACAACCATCTGGTAAATGAATTAATTTTTATGTGTATTGTGTGATTATTTCTGAGGGCCACAGAAATCAGTGCCTATGTTTAATGACATCAAAAGAGCTACCAAAATTCAAAATATCAAAATTAATAGCAATTAAGAGGGTTACCAAAATTCAAAATATCAAAATTAGTAGCAATTACCAGAATTATATTATCAACTCAAAAGTGTTCCAGACATGAATTATTCCAAAGCAATAAGTAATGATTGTTACACAATTATTCCTTTGAGTGAAAAACAGAAGGTACAAGAGAGAGAAAAAAGAATCCCTTTTAAAAAAAAACCTTTCATAATAACCAAACCCAAAGTAGAAACTTTCATTGGCTCCTGGGTTGCTTAAAAATATAAAAAATACAAACTACATTATTAGACAATTAGAGAAAATTTAATATGCTGTGTATAATAGATGATAATATAGTAGATTAATTTTTCCAAAAAAAACTTTAGGAAAAAGAATATTTCAAATCCTTCTTATCGTTTTGACAGTGAGAAAGGTTTTGGAGAGAAAGATGCAGAAGGCTAAACTATAGTAAACTAGGGCTACCACAATTAAAAGAGAGAAGTATGAAGGAAACAATAGGCACTAATAGAGAAAAGATCTTGACATTAGGGCTAACTTTAGAATATGACATAGAGGAGCTATCAGCACTAATTCTTAGTGGTGGTGGTGGGAAGGCTGGTTTAATATTTACAGACGGCCTATCATGCCCCTGGTACAGTTCTCAAAGCTTTTAATACATTATCCTGTGGGAGAGAAGGCATTTATCCCCATATAATAGAGGAAACTCAGCCACTTGCCCTCTGTTACACCCAGATAGTGACAGAGCTTGAACTGAAGTCAGATGAGTCTAATCCCATAAGCTAAATATACCACACAGAACCTCAAAATTCCAGTTTTATGTCTAACAATAGAATTTCATTGGCAACATTTATATTGAGTGTACTGCAGGTCATTAAAATAGAATTGTCTTAATTCACAGAGTATTTGGTAAAATAGTTTGATCACTGTTAAAAGAAAAAAAAAACAGCTGAATTACAAAGCAATATTAGAGGGCAGCGCAACGGTGGCTCAGTGGTAGAATTCTCTCCTGCCATGCCGGAGACCCAGGTTCGATTCCCCATGCCTGCCCATGCAAAAAATATATATATATTATATATTAGAAAATATTAGCAATATTAGAAAAAAGCAATATTAGAGACAAAGTTATACATGAGGAACATTTTTCATTCACCATATATTCAAAATACTCTTTGAATTGAGCCCTTGGGGAACAATTGATCCTAATGCTACTTTCAATCTCCTAGCATCGAACCATGGTAAACAAGGGTCTGTTACTTGCCAGTTACTGGCATTGCCAGTAAAGCTGAAAAAATTAGAAAAAGTTTCACACATAAACCATTTCATGCATCTTATTTTACCCTTCCCCACCTTTCAAAGACCTTTTTCGCATCCTACACACTTGGATTCATTCCAGACACTTAGAGCTATGTATTCAAACTCTTAAAAAAAATCTTTTCTCTCAACATAAAAAATTTATTTATACGTGCATATGTGTGTGGTTTTAAATAAAAGCACAAGTGATATACATGATTTTTATGTGAAATCTTTTTGTTTTTTCCCCTAATCCCCTTTCTTCTATCCATATCACATCCCGGTCACAACGTAACCCGTGCTGACCATATAATATAAAAGACCATTCCTATATACCAATATGATCATGCACAAACACCATACAAAATATGTGCCAGAAACCTGCATATGAAACACAGTTTATTATAAATAATTTATAAACTGTTTGACCTTGGACAGGCCATTTAATTCCTCTGTTCTCAGTTTACTCATCAGTAAAATGTGACAAGTAATTATAGCACCTACTTCATAAGGCTTTGTGAGGATTAAATTAGTCGATAATATATGTCAAATGTTCCGAACAGTGTCTGGCACAGAAAAATCAATATATAAAAATGAACTACTACTCATTATTACAAGAACACAACATCATTACTTACAAGAAAAGAATCATATTATGCACTTTTATGCATCTTGGTTTTTCACTCAATAAGACTGTGGAAATGCTTCCTAGTCAAGTAATTCACTTTTTTTAATAACTGCATACTGTGCCACAGTTTTTCTTTAAACTGACACCTGAATTTATGGATTCTATTCTGTTTGAAAGTCATGGCAGCAGCAAGCTCTGCCAAGAGACTTTTTAACCTGTGATGAGAAGACGAGGCTTCCTGGGGTCAGCCCACATATGACCCTGCTGGCATCAGTTTCTATATTGCCACTTTGAATATCTACTCTTCAGCTCTTTTATTCCTTTGGGAAACTATTCCTGCCGCCTGGAAACAGCTTCTTAGTCTTTTGTCCAATTCCTGCCTCCCTCTCCATACTCCTTTCTGATTCACAAGTTATTCTTCAGTGAGTTTTCTTGACGTACTTGATACCCCAACCAGTAACTATCAAACAAGACACATCAAAGAAACTCTAGTAAAGTAAGAGTAATGAATGAGAAGGAGAGGTAATGTGATTAGTGTTACAATAAGAGCTCCCAAGCTTAACATTTGCCAAGCAATGTGCAAACTGGCAGCAGACAATGTTGGTGCTCCAGCCAGATCCACCAATGTCATTTCTGTGCAATTCCATTCTCCATAACCACTCCAACAGCCCAATATGTGACTCTCTTTGGAGGCCTGTCTTCCAGCCTCCAGGAGCTGTTTTGTCCCATGTGTGCAGGGCTAGAAGGGCCTGGATATTTATATCCTCTGACCTCAGGGAGAAAAGTCAGTGACTTACATGGGCAGAGATATGAAACCTTAGCTCTTTTGCCTCAGTCAGCACACTTCAAATGTGATATGTACACCCTACCTTGTGAGAGCAGGCTAAAGCTACCTCTACGGGCTTACACAGGAAATCATACATTTACTTGGCTTCTTCCCTGACTCCTTTGTCGGTTCCTGCCAGGATAACTTCCTCAATTATCACTGTCACAATAATCTTCAGCGCAGAGTCTGTCTCTGAGGAGTCTAACCTAATAAAGCACTTTATTATGTATTATCTCTCTTAAGCTTCACAGCAGCCCTAGGATGGAGGTTATAACTTGCCCAAGGTCACACCCTAATAGTACAGAGTTGAATTAAAAATTCAAGATGTCTGACTTCAAAGTGCATGTTCTTAACTAATTCATCAAAGTGGGAACCTATTGGCAGAGAACATCAGTGTGGAGTCTATTAAGAAAGAGCCAAAAACCTAATAAGAGAGAAAAGAGAGGTAGCCCCTTGACTCCTCCATATGTGTCACCATCTCTCACCATCACTAAGCAACTCTGCATTGGGTGACTGCTCCTGAAGAGCCAGTCTCCCTCTGCTCTCCTCACACAAAAGTCTCCAATTTTTCCAGTTTTCACCTAAATAATTCCAAGTTGAGCCTCCCTCAACAGTCCCAGCCTCACCAAGTATTTCCCACTAAATCAAATCACCATGAGACTATTTAAAAAGAACCACAAACTGATTGAAAATTTATCATTGAAAATTCCTAGCTGGTTAAAATAGTCCACTGAATGTATTCCAATTAAGATTTAGAAATGCACGATAATCCAAAAACAATCCATTTTGGTGTTTCATTATGTTTCCCTTTTGTTGGAAAATACCCTAACTCATAAAACTGTGAGAGATTTCATTAGATATCTGCATGTGTGCAATTCATTGAGTAGGCTGCAAATGCAATGTTTGGGCAAACCAATTACTTTCTTTGAGAAGTTTAGATTTCATAAACATTTTTAGAGATTGTCAATGTTTGCTGTTGCCCTATCTATCACATACTTTCAATAAAGTAGTAAGCCTTTGACAAGTTTTACCATTTGAAGGATTTTTTAAACAGTACAGTTGTACATGCAGTAGGCTAAAATTAAGTTTGCTGTCTAGTATTATGCTAATTTTATATAGAAAATTAAGCAAATAAAAATGAATAATTTCTAAATAATACTCTAAGTACACACTGCATTATGAATAAAACATTAATATGTTTTCTTCTTCCCTCAGCAAATTGAGTCTCACTGATTGCTTGAATTACAGCTTTGGAATTTTTCATTTTAAAAAATTCATTATCTAGTCATTCCATTACAGAACAAATATTTGTTTTTTAAAATTAATCAATAAAATAGAACTAATTAATAATTTCTCTTTTTCATAACACTCCAGTGAGATCCCATCCACATACTGGATGAGACCCCATTCTGACCAAATGTTGCAGTAAAATTTCTGATAATATTTTAGTTTTGTTGGCTGCTCAAGCAAATACCATGCAATGGGTTGGATTAACCAATGGGAATTTAATGATGGTTTTGAGGCTAAGAAAAGTCCAAATCAACGCATCATCAAGGCGATGCTTTCTTGCCGATGACTGGTATCCTGGGGACTTGCTGCCAGTGACCCTTGGTCCTGGGCTCCTCTGTCACATGGCAATGCACATGGTAGCATCTCCTGACCTCTCCCTTCTTTTCCAAGTTCTCTATTGTACTTCAGCTCCTTTCAAGTCAGCTTTCTGTGACTATCATTTTGAATTTCATTCTGCTTATAAAGGACTCCAGTAATAGGATTAAGACGCATCCTGATTGAATTGGACCACACTTAAACTGAAGTAACCTCATCCAAAGGTCCTACTTACAGTGGTTCATATCCATAGGAATGGATTAAGTTTAAGAGCATATTTTTCTGGGGTATATATCTTCAAAACACCACAGATTGTACGTTATAAAATAGAGAACAGGGAAAGAAGAACTAGAATGAATTTTGTAATGCAAAACTACATAATTTAATGTTTATCTCATATATGGAATAATGGAATCTAAACAACTGAAATAAGTATTGTTTAGATGTTCAGAGCACCCAGTACTCTTAAGACCAAGTCCTCATAGTGCCAGTTTTCCTACACACTTGGACATCTAAGCACACAAAATCCACTTAGTTGACTGAGATACTTATTTTATCTTACAAGTAAATCGTAGTGTTTATTTGGGAATTTTATTCTTCTTTCCAGTGATTTGTAGCCTCTATCTTTTTTTTTTTAATGAAAATGTCACCTTTATTAGTGATAAGGCTATATTGGAGGATATGGTTTAGCTCTAGCCAAACAGCATGGCAACACTTCCTCAAATTAAATGACAGGCCCTAAGCAGCACAAACAGTCCTCCTTATTGAGAAGTGAGTGTACTTTGAGAAGCGAGTCCCCAGATATGGATAGAAGAGTGGGAATTAATACTTGAACCCAAGATTAGACTCTTTAAAAAAAAAACAACTTTTTTGTGAAATATAGCATATATATAAGTGATAAATTTCAATGTACATATTAACAAGTAGTAATAAAACAAATTTCAAAGTATGGTATGGCTTACAGTAACACGACTTTAGGTTTTTACTTCTAGCTGCTCTAAGACACAGTAGACTAAAAAGAAATATCAACATAATGATTCAGTAGTCATATTCATTTGTTAAATGAATCTATCTTCTCTATCACAACTCCTCCTTCTCCTTTGACCTTCTCCCAATCTTTTGGGATATTTGGGCAATGATCATTCTAACTTCTTCATGTTGAAAAGGAATATCAACATTATGGGGTAGGGGAATGCAACTGGTTGATGCTTTTGGAGAGACTGGTAACTCTGGGTTTCAGGGCTTATCTGGCCTAGGAATCATCTAGAGGTTTTAAGTTTCTGAAAAATAAACTGAGTGAGTGAAACTATTACACAGTCTCAGATAGAGCCCTGGGTATTCTTTACAAGAATACTTTTGATTGGGGCTTGGCATACCATGGCAATTAGCAAGATCCAGCTGAAGCTTGCATAAGAGTAACCTCCAGAATAGCCTTTTGCCTCTATTTGAAATCTCTTAGCCACTGGGTAACTTGTTTTGTTACATTTCTTTTCCCCCTTTTGATCAGGTAGTCATTGTCAATCCCACATGCCAGGGCCATGCTCATTTTCTTTTTATAAAACTTTATTTTTATTATTTTATTTTTTACTATTGAAGAAAAAAATTTATTCTACAAAATGTGAACCATTGATTTATTGATTCAAAAAGTTAAAAAAAAATAGGGTTATGGATTCTTAATTTCTTGGTAGTTGGGAAAACATTGGTATAGATCAATTCATATAAACTGCAAAATGTGTTTGTATAATATTTGAATGAGAAAAGAAATGAAGCTTTAAAATATTGAATATTAACACTAATGGAATTTTAAAAATTATACACTTAATCCTATATAATACATATTTTGTTCTGATGTTCTGCTTAGAATTTTGAAATATCAAAGGTATCATTGTGAAAATTATCATTGTGAACATTATTGCATTATTCTCTGGCTATTGGAGGCAAAGACAGAGGTAAATCTAAAATTGAAATGTCCATATGTTATTTCATGTTTTTCCTAGTCTGTTGATTTGTATTGCTCCTGTTTAAAATTTCAAGATCGAGTTTGAAAATTACTAAAGAAATATAATCAATAAAAGAATCTGTAATCTTGCCAGTCAAAGAATATAATATGCAATAAGAATTTAATGTAATTGATTGTCACTTATAAGAATAAAGTAAAGTAAATTTATTTTACAAAATAAATGTCATTAACACTAAAAAAAATTCATTTTGACCATTCTCGATATATATAAGTGAAAGCATAAAAAGAATTCTCATATGTACTGTTAAGTGTGGGGAAAAGAAACAATACGTTTTATCCCCAAGTACTCTGAATTATTAATTTTGTGATTTAATGGTTTTGTTGAAAATTTTGCGTCTAAGAACATATCTGGTGTTTCTCTTTGGGTATTTCTTTAAATTTCAATTTCTTTCAATCAGGTTCAATTTTTAAAAGCTCTATTTACAAAAAAAAGACCTCTGCATTTCAAAATCATTTACAGTACCATTTATTATAACTATTCTTGTCCTTAAGATAATATTAATGCCATCACAGTATTTTCTTCTTGTCATTCATTCAGAGTAATTTGAAATATTCATTCCCAGCAGGACTATGCTAAATGCAGATCTTTGCTTTCAAAATATTTTTAAGTAAGATGTTAAGGTACCCACAAAAAAAAGTGGTTTAGGAAGCTACTTTAAGATAACACGATTATATGTGGAATGCTACAATAGTTCCCTCTTCTAAACAACTAATGAAAAGTAAAATTCACCTTCTTAGGATCTTTCTGTAACTGTCAGTCTAAGAAGAAATTATTGACAGCTTTCTTTTTGTTTAAAGAATTTTAGAAGAATATTTCCTATATAATATTACATCTAGAAAGAAATATTTTTTATAGCTACAATCACAAATGTCAAAGGTACACAAAATAAGAGAGAGGCTGCATATTATGATATTTAAAGGCCTAAATTTTGGAGTCCAAAAGGTCAACAATAGCCACTTCTAGTTGCATGTCCTTGAGTAAATTATTTAAACTTTCTAAGCCTCAGATACTTCATTTATAAATAGAAAAATAATAACACCTGCCTCTCAGGGATTTGGGTGAAGACTAAATGAGTTGCTGTATGTAAAAATTAAAGTTCTCGGCACAAAGAAACTGCTTTAAAAATATTAGGTATCCTTATAATTGTATTGAATTAACGAAACTCTAATGTCTCTCCCATAATCACCAAAGTAGAATGAGGTTGGTTTGTTACTTCAAGTTTGGCTTAAAACTACAAAATCAAAGTAGAAGCTTACCAGCTTCAAACCTCCAATGGGTTTCATTTAGTTTATTAAAGCACTGATAGGTATGCTTTTGACAAAGAATTTTAAAAAAAGATTCTTACCTAGTATTAATAATCTTTTTAGAAACTTCTTTGAAAAAAAGCAAATTCAGAAAAATATAAAGTAGTAAGGTTTATTCTATGATACTAGAGGAATAAAGAAAAGCAATACAGTTGACCTTCAATTTTTTTTTAGAGGGGTGGTGCACGCTCCAGGAGACCGTCAGATATTAAAGTTCTGAATTTTAAAGTAGAGTTTTAAGCTATTTTCATTCCTTAATCTATTTTGGCTGCCTTGATCCCAACTTTCAGGCAATCTCATTTAAATAGTATTATATCTTCTGTGAACTGAATGGATTTAACAGACCAACAGGTCTGTTAGAAAGGAAGCAGTCATAGGATAAAGAGACTTCAGGACACTGTGTTGTGAATAAAAATTACTTTTTTTGGTCTTTTAAGTTACTTCATTATATCTATTTATGTATAAATTGAAAGCCCCCAAGTAAGATGAGAACTTAAAGAAAGTAAAATTCAGTTCTCCTGGCAGCTGGCATCCTTTTATATATACTGCTCTTTTAATATCATTACTTTGTGCTTATTTTGTGACAGGTTTAATTTCTTAATATTATGTTTATTTTCAATAGTAGTATAGATAGCCATGCTACAGTTCCTCACTTTAAAAGTAATTAACAATAAACTGCAATAATATCACTCTTAATGTCATTAAACACTAAAACCTTACCCTGAGCATATTTGCTAAGTTCCCTAAAAAATAAAGTTTAAAAACAGTGTATTTTCTCAGATTAGCTACTCAAAGTATTATGTCAAAGCAAATTGTGCATCCCTTTTAATTCACTTACTGTTTATTTTAGCTTTGCTGTAGTTTTGAAAAAGAACATTTTTTAAAAAAGAATTCTCAACCTAGTTTCCCAGCTTGCTTAAGTGAGTATTAACCTGTATGTGCCTGAGTGTGCTCATCAGGCCAAAAGAATTTGGAACACACATACATACAGAGACACTCCCAATAGTTGAAGCTAATTATATTGCCTTTTTTTTCCTATTGTCTACTTATAAGCATTCTTTTAAGTAGACTTTTTTTTTTACATGGGTAGGCACCAGGAAACGAACCCGGGTCCTCTGGCATGGCAGGCAAGCATTCTTACCTACTGAGCCACTGTGGCCCGCCCCATATTGCCTTTTTTTAATGCGATAGTTTCTAATACTCTCCTACAAATAATTTCATTCTAAATACTTATTTAAATCTGTTCCTTATCTGCTCCAGTGCTTAAGGAATGATGCTCTGTATCAGAAAGATAGGCTGCAGGAAAGAAATACCAAATTCCTTGCAGTCTGATACGTTTTGAAAGAAAGAAGTTACATTGGGAAAACTAGCTAAACAATTTAATAGCAGATTATAAAGTTCAAATGAAAGCCACTATTGTCTTTCTTCTATGTCTCATGGAGTCAGGAAGATAGATTGATATTCTCCTTGTTTTTTACCGTCACTTCCAGACCTTTTTTCTCCCACTATGATTCTAAAATCCTTTCTTCTCTTGAAGTTTATACCATCTTCTTTTATCACCCTTCTTGTAACCTCACTGTTTACATCTACCCACCTAAAGATCAAAGGTCACAATATTTTTGGAATTTTGTTTAAGCAAGTCTTTTTGTCCTGCCATTTCCTGCCAGAAGCCTAGGAAATTCAAAGTATAAAGCACCTTGGCCTCACGGTCCCAGTTTGAACAACTTTCATAATATACTCTATTTTTATCCATTCACAAATATTGCTATGCTTTGGACTTGTCCTATTCCTCCAATCTAGTCCATTGCAAAACCTTCTAACACCAAGATTCGGTGCTCTGAAATCGTCATCGTCTCCTTCTTTCACCCATCCATTCATACACAACCAACTCTTGACAACTCCTGTTAGTATGTCTCTGACTTCATTTTCTTCCTGATTCACCTTGAACCTCAGGGTCAGTAATTGTCAGTTATGCTTTCACAAGCCCCTGGCAGTCTCAAATCCTTCTGACCAGGAGCCGACCTACAAAACCAAGAAGCCCTACCAATTGTTTTTACTCTTATTCCAATACTGCTGAGTGCAAGTGAAGTCAGGTATATATTGATCACTGTGATTTCAGACTATAAGCTCCTACATACCTTTTTATCCAAGATACCCAACAGAGTTCCTGAGTGTGGTATCAGTTTTAACAACAAAATATGTTAGTATTTATTAATATGCTTCGAAACAGCAGGCTAAAGGAAGTTAAGACACCATTCAATAAATACTTGTTAAAGAAATGCATAAATATAGGTTGGCTACCACTCCAGAATTTCTTTTTCTAAGTGACATTAACTTATATCCTCTCAAACTAGGGTCTTGAGCTCAGTGATTTATTTATAGGAGACAAGGTTACATTCTAAACTGACTAAAATAGGTAAGGTTTATGAGACTTATGTTTACATTTTATTAAGATATAACAATAAGTCTTTATTACTTTATTTCATTTCTCTATCAACAGCAATAGTTAAGCCGTTTTCATTTTTCAATCTTTATCCTTAGCCCTCTAGCTTCTAAAGTATTTGAATCCTTCTCCCAAAGGCAACCAAGGCTACCAGGATTTCAGAGTTTAACTAACACAGTGAAGATATTGATAGGGTGTGTTAGTCGAGGTTCTCTATAGAGACAGAACCAACAGGAGAGATCTGTAAATAAGAGATTTATTAAGGTGCCTCACGCAACCATGGGAAAGGGGGAGTTCAGATTTCTGCAGGGCAAGCTGTGAGGCTGGCAGCTCCAATGAAGTGTCTGGATGACCTCTACAGGAGAGGCTTGCTGGCTGAAGAAAGCAGTGAAAGAGACTCTCTTCTTCCTTAAAAGCCTTCAACTGATTGGATTATCTCATTGTGGGAGGCATGCCTTAATTGATCTCAGATGCGATCGACTGACTGATGATTTAACCAACTAGCCACAAAATGACCAGCCAACTGGGCATGATCATTTGGCCAAGTTGACACCAGAACCTAACCAGCACATAGGGGAACAGTTAAGTTTTGGGAAACCACTCTGAACCTCAGTTTCCTCACCTGTGAAACTGGCATTAAAATAGTATCCTCCTCATAAGAGTATAGTGAGGGTTAAAAGATAAGGCAAGCATTTACAAGGAGTGTTAAAATGTTGCTGGAAAGAATCAGTAAGATGCAATCAGTTCGTAGCCAGATAAAAGAAATGATTCCTTCAAGTATTAAATTTAAAATATTTTTACTAATTTCCTTTGCATATTTTTGCAACTTGTACAGGAATTTTTTAGATGAAATTCTAATAATGAATAATGAATGGAATAGAACTAATTACAAGGAACTTATTATTTGTTTATTTTTTAACATTTCTGATCAACATAATGTGTTCTCTAGGAGGGTTCAAAGCAATGGTCCCCATCATATTTGTCACAAGAAAATACTATATTATCTGTATATTTCTTATATATACCCCTCTCAGCAAAAGTAAATTCCCTTCTAATTCCTTTCTTTCTGAGAATTTTTTTCATGAACTGGTGTTGAATTCAGTCAAGTGTTTTTCTGCTTCTATTGAAATGATATATTTTTTCTCCTTTATCCTACAGTATGTTGGATTACAACTGATTAATTTTTTAACATTAACCTTAATTTGAATTTTTGAGATAAACTCCACTTGGTCATAATGCATTACTTTTTAAAATGTTACTGGATTTGATTTGCAAATATTTTGTTAAGGATTTTAACATCTAAGTTGATGAAAAATATTGTTTTGTTCTGTTTGTTCAGAATTTCTTTCTCTGGCTTTGGTATCAGTTAATGCCAACTTCAAGAAATTAGTTTGGAAATGATCCCTTATCATCTGCTTTCTGAGCACATTTGTATTAAATTTTTATTATTTGTCTTTAAATATTTGATAGAATTCACCAATTAAATTGTGTGGGATTGGACTTCTCCTTGTTAGAATATATTTAATGGTTAATTCTATTTCTTTCACTGAAATAGAACTCCAAGTATTTTTTTTCCTTGAGAGAGCTTTGTCAACTTCTTTCAAGAGATTTACCCACTCCAAGTGATTTTTTTTCCTTGAGAGAGTGTTGTTAACTTGCATCTTTCAAGAAATTTATCTATTTACCTAAATTGTCTAAAATGTTGACATTATTGATCATAATGTTCTCTTAGTATCCTTTTAATATCTGTAAGATATTAGAATCCTCTTTCATTTCTAATTTTGATGATTTGTTTTTGCTCTTTTATTTTTCTTAAGCAGTCTAGCTAGAATTTCATCACTTTTGTTAATCTTTTCAAAGAACCAGACTTTGGCTTTGTTAATTTTTATTTTTGTCTCTTTCTATTTTATTGACTTCTTCTCTGATCTTTATCATTTCCTTCCTTCCACTTATTTTGGATTTAGTTTGCCCTTCTTTTTCCAGTTTATTAAGGTAGAAAATTAGGGCACTGATTTCTAACCTAAGCAATAAGGTCTAGATTTTTCTTTATAATTGTTTAGTTGTTTCCCAAAATTTTGATATATAGCATTTTTGCTATTACGCAGTTCAAAATATTTTAATTTCCTTGCAATTTCTTCTTTGACTCATGGATTATTTAGAAGGGTGCTGCTTAATTTCCCAATACTTAGGATTTTACTGAACAATGTTAGGTTGGAGTCACTAAGGAATCCATGCAAGACAATGAGGCAAAGCTTAACTGGTTTATTGAAGGGGGAAAGCAAGTGGAAGCCAGTGAAACCTGCCAGTGAAAGGAAAGAAAATGGCTCCATCTCTGTTTCTGAGAGCTGCATTTTTAAAGGAAAAATCACACTGGGAGGGAAGGGTTATCAAGCAGGAAAAGGCCTTGACTGCATGCCTGTTTATCATATCTGGTCTCGCTTCATTCAGCTTCTGATGGGTGCAGCACCTTCTGATGGGTGTGGTGATGGCATGCCTGGGAATCCTGCTGCCATCTCTGTTTCTGCTAAAGAAGCTGAGGGGCCCCTAAGTCAAAAAGTTCCTTTTATATGTAAAGTTCTTTTTCTGAGACCTGACATTCCTACCTTTTTTTTCTTAATAAAATTGAATGAAGCTAGGGTTGGGTTTGGGTTAATGCCCTAGCTTAGCTTGAAACAATTTTCAGAAGGACTAGGGATGTTGTTTTCTTTCTTTGGCTACTTCCTGCTGGGTATGGACGTAGTTGGGGTGGAGGTGGGGGATTGCTCTTGCTTTGAGCCGAGCATGGGCATTACTAATTGGGTTTTTGGGCATCTTCTGTTGGAATGGGTTGATAGTGATGTTTTTGTTGTGACAGGAGCAGATTTTCAAACTTTTGTTGTAGCAGGAGTATGCTTTCAGAATTTTGACCAATGCTGGTTGGTCATGGCTGCTATTGACCTGTAAACAAATTGAATCAAACATCATAAGAGGCAGGGGGCTAGGAGGAACATTAATATGAGGATGAATAAGTGTCCAATGAGGGGGAGCAGAATAGCTCATAAAGGGGTGGAGGAGAATGAAAGAAAATTTGGGAAAAAATTTTCTAACCAAGGTGAATTTGCATTGCCAATTTATTATTTAATATGACCACATTTTCTTTTAATATTTTTAAGTTTTGTCCTTACAAGGTGGAAATCTATTATGAAATGTATTACAAAACTCCTTGGGGTTGGGTTGGCCATCTGTATAAAGCAATTGAGGCTCCATGGGTTTGAGTTGGCTACATGCATCAAATCTGACATTTTGGGGAGCTATTTGTTTGGGCTGGTTACTTGTAAAATTGTGCTGGCCATCTGCATAGAGTGTAAGTCTATTATGAAGTTTCCAATCATGAAGTTCCTGTAATATTATGGTTTGGAGGTATTGCTCTGGAGGCAGCCATCCCATTTTCCTCATGTTGGAAGAACTATCCTGTTGTGAATGGTTCCATTGATCCCAACAGAGAGGGGCTTTCTGACTTAATCTACCATACCCAGGCATTACCCACACCATGCTATCCCAAAGTTGCAAATGCCCCTCTTTCTCTTTAATAGCTAAATGCTCAGCTTTATCGTCTAAACATTTTGCATGTTGAATAGCCCCTTCCACTGCTCTGTTATATGAAAAAGAAATGGCATGTCCTGGGGTTTGCCATATTGTGGCAGTTTGGAATATCTAGTTGAAACTTGCATAGGAGTAACCTCCAGAATAACTTCTCAACTCAATTTGAAATCTCTCAGCCATTGAAACTCTATTTCTTTTCCCCCTTTTGGTCAATTCATCCATGATGTCAGGGCCAGTCTCATCCTTGAAGCTTATGTCTTACAGTGCCAGGGCCAGTTATGTCCTGCAATACTAGGGCCAGTTATGCTTCATGCTGCCAGTGCCAGGCTTACATACCTGGAAACTAAGTCCCATGTTGGGGGAAAGCTCAGAGTTTGCCTTAGAGAGAGACCACATTTTAGCAACAGCAGAGATTTTTCTGGAAATGGATCTTAGGCACTAATTCCAAGTAGGTTCAGTTTGCTGTTACAGAGATAAGATTCATAAAGACAAGTGTCAAGATTGAGGTCTTTGCCTATTAAATTGAGAGTCTTTCTTGCTTAAGAAAATGTTAAGAATTCCCCAGTTGGGGAAGTTCAATAATTCTACTTTTCCCAGTCCCTCAAGGGACTTTGCAAACACTCCTCCATCGTCTTCCCAAAATGCTCTAAAATGCATGATAGTATAACATTAAGTTGTAGAGAATATTAAGATTATATTCCTTATTCCAGGGTCTATATAAAATAAAGGTTAATTAGGTTGTTTAACTGGCTAGATAGATTAAACTAGATAGTATGCTGCAGAAAATTTAAATTTTGGAAAAAGTAAACATTTTTCACAGAAGTTAAAGATTTAAAATACAGAAAATATTTTTTTTTACCTTGTATATTGATTTACCTTAGTTTTAACAAGATTAGTTTTAGCACATCTTTAATAAGAGTTTGATCTTTTTTGGGTTCTTTTTTCTTTTTTTTGCTGTATGGACTCACGCTGAATTTTCAGAGCTGGAGAACCAAATCTGAGTGTCAGATGCCACCTAGACACTTTTCCAGGGAGCTACTAGGCTATACAAAGAGTAAAGCATAACAAAGTTTACAATATGAGCTCTAACTTTTTTATTTTTTCTTTTTTTTCTTTTTTTGGTCTGGGCAGGCACCAGGAATCAAACCCAGGTCTCTGGCATGGCAGATGAGAACTCTGCCTGCTGAGCCACTGTGGCCCACACTAAGCCCTAACTTATATAAGCATTTTTTTAATGAAGCTATTTTCAGAAATAAATCATTAGACAGTTGTTTTATGTTAACAAATTATGGTAGAGGTTTTGTTCTGTTTCACTTTCATACATTTACCAGACTTATGTTATTTAAAAGAAAAATATACTTTATATATTCATCTTGCCTCTCTTTTAAAGGCATTTCTTTTCACAGATGGAGCTCTGACCTATCATTGACTGTATATACTTTTAGAGATGTATTAGAGCAGAGCAGGGCAACTGACAATTTGGCTGTTTCTTGATCTGTAGCTTTTTACAGAATAACTAAAACTATGACTAACAACATCATGCCACTGTTTAATATCATACTGATTAATATCAGGATATAACATGGAAAGTGAGAACACTTTTAAATTTTTAGGAATTTTATACAGTTTCTGAACATATCAATAATATTTTACCTATACACATTTAACTAAAAACAGGATAGAAAATCTCATTTAACCTACTGAAATACTTCCCAAACTCCTCCTATGTAATAGGTAAAACTATTTAGCACCTTCCTTATACATGGTGAAAGAACAAATTTTTTGTAGTAGTTTTCCATTAACAGTGAGAAGGGTTGTCTTCTGACATAAAGGATGATTAGGCCAACATAAACATTAACATGGATATTGTTCTAGTTTGCTAGCTGCCGGAATGCAATATACCAGAAACGGAATGGCTTTTAAAAAGGGGAATTTAATGAGTTGCTAGTTTACAGTTCTAAGGCCGAGAAAATGTCCCATTCAAAACAAGTCTATAGAAATGTCCAATTTAAGGCATCCGGGGAAAGATACTTGGTTCAAGAAGGCCGATGAAGTTCAGGGTTTCTCTCTCATCTGGAAAGGCACATGGCGAACACAGTCACAGTTTCTCTCTCAGTTGGAAGGGCACATGGCAAGCAAGGCATCATCTGCTACTTTCTCTCCTGGCTTCCTGTTTCATGAAGCTCCCCGGGAGGCATTTTCCTTCTTCATCTCCAAAGGTCGCTGGCTTGTGGACTCTGCTTCGTAGTGCTGCAGCATTCTCTGCTCTCTCTGAATCTCTTTCTCCAAAACATTTCCCCTTTTATAGGACTCCAATAAATCAATCAAGACCCAGCCAAATGGGTGGAGACATGTTGTCACCTAATCCAGTTTATCCACTCTTGACTAAATTACATCATCCAGGGAGATGATCTGATTATAGTTTCAAACATACAGTGTTGAATAGGGGCTACTCCACCTTTATGAAATGGGGTTTTGATCAAAACATGGCTTTTCTAGGGGGCATACTTCCTTTCAAACCAGCACAGATATCTTTTCTGATGTAAAATATTCCACATGTAGTACTTGGATAATTAAGAAAAATTGCTTTTCAAAATACTTTACATTAAGATCATACCAACAGCGCAGGCCATGGTGGCTCGACAGGCAGAGTTTTCGCCTGCCATGCTGGAGACCCAGGTTTAATTCCAAGTTCCTGCCCATGCAAAAGAAAAAAAAGCATGCCAATAATCCATGTTAATAGAACGCAGAGAAAACTCAACTTTAGTTTTGTATTGATACCCTGCTTGGCACAAAAGCTTCCTTTTTTAAAATATATGATAAACTGACCTATTAAATTTTTGTCAGCACTGACTATGACAGACAAAATTCACTTTCATAAATTCATTCTTTATAACTCTCTACAATCATTCAGAGCCTATAATCAAAAATGACTATAACAAACAAAATTCACTTCCCCCAGCTCTCTACTACTTTGTATACTCATTCAGGGCTTGTAGTCAGTAATGACTGTAACAAACAAAATCTATTTTATGGATATCACCTTCCATATCCATTCCACCTATAGTTTTTATTTATTCAGACTGCACATAATCAGAAATAAATCTGATAATAAATTCACAAAGATTTTGAAACTGCATACTCCTCCAATAACAATATTCATGAAAGGGAGAAGAGACAGTGATACTATAAAATAATGGAGGAAGGGAAGAAATTTATGCTTGGGTTTAGAACATAGCCAGGCATCTATATATTTTCTACTCAGAACACATAAATGATTATTTTATGATATATCTAAAATCTCTCAGTCTAATTCAGCATTACCTTCAGAAGTTAGAAAAGCCCTAAGTTTGAAATATAATCAGCTTTTTGATATTTAAGGGATTTCTATCCAGAAAAAAACCTCAAAATTTTCTCAACAGTAGTCCCAACTGCTAAACTATGCCAGGAATGTGTTAATTCACAAAATTAAGTTATGGTTACTGAAAAGTAGTTCAGAGTTCTATTTGTTATAAATGCTACTTTCTTATTTAAAGGTCTTACATGTGACATCTCTATGAGGACTTCTTAGATCATTCTTTATCTCTCTGCTTTTTAAATTCTTCCAGCATTTTTATTCTATGTTTTACACTATGCCCTGGTAAAAGTATATTCTAACGAAAATAAAGTATTTTAAGCCAAGTATTAGGTTTTCTCTATTTATAACAGTATTTACTAACAGAAATATTCTGACTGATATTAATAAATCCACTACAAATTCAGACTCTTTCACATACTGAGGTAACAAATGGCCAAGTAACCAAAAGCCAGGTTTTTTGAAATTCAGGTAACCAAAGTTATAAAAATTCCATTTATGTTTTTACTAAACTTAATTTATTTCTTAAACAGAATATTTGAAGCATTAGCATATTTTTTATTTTATTATACTTTATATAAGTGTTATTATTACCAGGTACATTGCTCAAGTCACATAACCTAACCTATAGTTAGGCTATTTTAAGAGGAATTTCAAGAATGTATTTACAATATTAGCTTAATTTACCAGTAATATAATATAGATGTAGGGAGAACACACCCAAGCGGAATAAAATTGCATTTGTTCAATTTAAAATTTATAATAAAATTCCTTTTATCAGAGGTTGAAAAAAAAACCTGTTTTACAAATAATTTTGAAAGTACATTGACTATCAGGTTCTTGGAGGCTTATGAAGCTACCCAAGACAGAGCTTGTAACTCAAGTGAGACTAACAATCCAGATCCATAATCCTTTGTGATTACAAACAGGCATCCCCTGTTCATTGTAGGGGACCAGGAAAGTGTGTACAGTCTTTCACTCAAGGCATCCTCCAAACTACTTTGCTGCATGGAGGTGGGGGGTGGGGGTGGGGGATATGCTCCTGGAGCATTGGAGGGTTTTGACTGAGTGCTCAGATTTTAGGCCAGGAATCCAGGATGCCACATTGAAGCAGGTTATGGTGCCACCCTGGGGCAGGCTGAGATGTTGCCAGGACACTGAGCAAAACTTTCAAGTTAAGGGGAGGATCTGGGCAGAAAAATGTCACTTACCTAGGGCCAGCTTAATTGTACATGTTTGAGTGCCATGGATGTGCGCTGACATTGCATCAGAAATGGTCTGAGCTGATGGACTCAAGCCATCAAGTGCATAGAAACCTGAATGACTGTGCATTTAGGCCAAAGAAGTTACTTGAAGGCTGTTCTGTCAACCTGAGGGGCCTGAGACTCAACCTCAGTCTAACCTCCTAATGGAGTTGACTGGAAGACAGTCCCATTGCCCTGAGGGGCCGGAAAGCTAAACCTCAGTCTGACCTCCTGGGGTTTCAGCACCAGATGTTAGGTCAGAGTCCTTAAAGAATCCCTGCAAGACTGTGAGGTAAAGCTTAACAGGTTTATTGAAGGGGGAAAGCAGGTGGGAGCAGTGAAACCTGCCAGTGAAAGGAAAGAAAATAGCTCCAGCTCTCTTTCTGAGAGCCATGTTTTTAAAGGAAAAACTGCTGTGCTGGGAGGGGAAGATATCAAGCAGGAACAGGCCTTGACAACATGCCTGTTTATCATATCTGTTCCTGATTCATTTGGCTTCTGATGGGTGTGGCACCTTTTGATGGGTGCAGCACCAGCATGCTTGGAGATCTCATTGCCACATCTGGATCTGCAAAAGTAGCTGAGGGGCCCCTGAGTTAAAAAGTTCCTTCTATAGGTTAAGTTTGTTTTCTGAGACCTGACAAACATCTTATGTGTATTCTACAGTTGTTGGCTGTTGTATAAATATATTCAACCAAGGTGAAAAATTGTATTGTTCAGATTGTCTGTATCCATAGTGCAGTTTTCTATTTTTGTTTTTGTTTCTATTTTTTGTTTTTGCTTTGTCTAATTGGCCTATCAATTAGATCAATTGCTTAGAAATGGATTTTTCTAATCTTCTATATGTTTGTGGAATGATTTCTCTCTTTCATTCTGTGCAACCTTGAACACTTCTTTTACTTATCTGTACTTGACAAGTAGTATTGTTAACTTATTTAAAAACATGTAAAATACACAGTACCTGGCCTATAAGAAGCATTCCATGAACAATAGTAAATTCTAAAGTTGTACTTTTCATTTACTCAAAAATCCAACACAATTGTTATTCATTCCTACAAGGATACTGAAATCAGTCCTTAGAAGATTGCTAATGACTTGTTAATGGTCAAATCCACACCTTTTCCTGCTGCACTTGACAGTGCTAATCATAGTTTCTTTCTAAAAACCTTCTCTTTTCCTGGTTTCTTTGGTAATGTATTTTCTTTGGTACTTCACCATCTCTATAACTAACCCACTTGTGTTCTATCTGCTTCACAATTAGAAGTTGTTTGTCTTGATCTGTGTTCTTATGGGTGTGAACTTTTGTAAATAGTATCTTTGGATATGTTAAAATGAGTCAGAGTGTGGACTCACTTGTGAATAGGATCTTCCAAGAATTTATTTGGATGGCTAAATTGTGGGCCTTAATCCATATGGCTGAATTTCTTACAAGAAATCTATACAGAACAGACAACTGAGCAGAAGAATCAGAAGCCAGATAGAAAAGCAATATGAGTAAGGAAGAGATGCAAGCCAAGGAACCCCAAGAGAAAGCATGGCATATAGAGAAATTGATTTTGGAATTCTAGCCTCTAAAACTGAGACATTAAATTCCTATTGTGTAAGCCAATGCATTGTGTGGTATTTTTCATAACAGCACTGAAAAGCTAAGACAGAGGTGCTCCTACATGAATCAGTCTTGAACTCTTGGTTATTTTATCCACCAACCAATCTCAACTACCACCTCCATGAATAAGATGCCCACATCCCTAGCTCAAAACTTTCTCCTGAAGTCCAGATCCATATTATCAACTTTATGATGAATATTACCTCATGGATGTTTCTTCAGCACCCCAAATTGAAAAGGTCTATGTACAAACTCATTACTTTGACACCCTGCCCTGGAACTATTAATTGGCTTGAGATATTTGTATTAGTTTCCTGGGCTGTTGTAACAAAATAACAGAAATGGAGGTGGGAGTGGCTCAAAACAAAAATTTATTCTCCTATAGTTCTGGAAACTAGAAGTCTAAAATCAAACCGCCAGAAGTGCAGACTGTCAAACTGTCAGAGATTTCTCTCCGAAGTCTTTAAAAGGATCATTCCTTGACTCTTCCTAACTTCTGGTAGTCATTGACAATCCTTGGCATTCCTTCATTTGTGGCAATATAACTCCAATCTTTGCCTCCACCCACACAAGATCACCTTCCCTTTGTGACTCTGTCTCTTCTGCTCTTCTTCTAAGAACACTATAGTCATATGTGATCATATGTAATTCAGTTAGAACTCACCTTTATTATACCTGCAAAGATCCTAGTTCCAAATATGTTTGCATTAACAGATAATGAGAATTAGGGCCTCAACATATCATTTGGGGTGGGGGGTGCATTTCAACACACAGTCATTACATTCCTGTGTTGTTTGACATAATCAACTTCTTAGTCACTCAAGCTGAAAACCTTAGTGTTTTGAAGAAAGCGATAACATAGTAATTAGGAGCACAGGCTCCAGAGACAGACAGTTTCCATTCAAAGCCTGTTCTCTGAGACTCAATTTCCCCATTTCGAGAGGAGATAATAGTAGTACCTAAGTCCTACAATTTCCCCATTTCGAGAGGAGATAATAGTAGTACCTAAGTCCTACAATTGTTGGGAGGGTTAAATGAAACCATGACTCTAATGCAAACTCTAATCTAATAAACATTGGCCAACATTATTATATCCAAATTCTCCCTTGACCCCTATACCCATTCAGCACCATAGTGTGGAAATTTGATCTCTTTATCTTTCAATACATACACCCATGGCTATTGTCCTTACTATTACTAGAATATCTGCTTTAAAAATATATTGTTTCTACCTGGATTTGATTACCAGAGCCTGCCCATGCAAAAAAAAAACCAAAGAAACATTTTATATATATATATATATATGTAGTTTCTAGAACAAAGCTATTAAAGTCCCCTTTTTCTTCAGCTTCACAAATTGTAAACAAAACCTAATTACTACCTACAAGTAAAGAAAATTTTGAAAAATATTTTTTAAAAAGAATATTTTGAAAAATATTCATTTCTTCTGCTTTTTTTTTTCCTAAATAGAATCTCATCTTGATTCCTATAAATAATGGTTCTCAACCTGGCCACATAATAGAATCACATGGGTAGTGTTTAAAATCACAATGCTCATATCACACCCCAAATTGATTAAATCAGAATTTCTTGAGTTGTAACATAGACATCAATAGTTTTTAAAGTCCCTGGTGCTTCCAGTGTACAGCCAGCAATTTGAGAAGTACTGCCTTCATTTATACTTGTGAGTGGTTACTAATTTGCAATTTGAAAAACATCCTGGATGAATCATAAAAAAGAAGTGGTCATTGTAATTCTCAGCATATAGTAACTGTCTAGGTGACTGATTGAAAAAAGAATCATTGCTACTTTAGAGTGTTAATTCTCAAAACTGAAGGATTGGTTTGCATGGAGCTAGGGACAGCAGAGGCCAAGGAATTTTAATTTATATGGATTCCTGTGAGTAGGGAAAGGAGTAGAGTTTGAAGAATGAAGTGCCTGCATTGAGTCCAAATTGCGCCAACCTAACTGGCTCTGTGACAATAAATCATTTAACCTGTCTGAGCCTGATTCCTCATCCACAAATAAGCATGACACTTTCATTGGGAAGATGTTATGAAAAGCATATAAATAAGCTCTGTAAAGTATCTCATATGGTTCCTAGTAAATAGTAGCTGCTCAAAAATGGCTAGTTCCAGCTTTCCCCTTTACCTATCCTTGGGCTCTTCCTGTTCCTTATTAGTTGGGGTTGGGTTAATTTTTTAATTAACTCACTTGATCAGGGTGAGCCATTTGAAATCTATCGTGCTACATTGTGGTTGACTATCATCCTACTCCATTCCTCAAAACACCTGTGATCTGGAAATCAGATGAAGATGAGCAGGAGCCTTATTCTGAATTCCCCAAACTGTGTGTCCCAACAAATGTACTTGGTGTACAACCCACAAATAAAGTTTCTGTAGTCAAACACAATATGGAAAAGCAACAGACTGTGGTCCCTTCTTAGGGGCACAGTAAAAAGTAATATACTAAAGTGTCAGAAAAGATCTGCAGTTGAAATACCTTTTCAACCCAGAATTTTCCAATTTTATTTGGGAATAAATAGCTTTTAAAGTTCCCAGGTGCTTCTGGTATGCAGCCAGCAATTTGAGAAATACTGCCTTCATTTATACTTGTGAGTGGTTACTAATTTGCAATTTGAAAAACATCCTGGATAAATCATAAAAAAGAAGTGGTCATTGTAAGTCTCAGAATATAGTAGCTGTCTAGGTGACTGATTTGAAAAAAGGATCATTGCTGCTTGAGAATGTTAATTCTCAAAACTGAAGGATTGGCTTGCATAGATCTAGGGACAGCAGAAGTCACCCCCATCTCCACCCTGCCCCCACAGAAAGGCAACCATTAGCAGCTTTAGTGATTGATATCAAAGGAGTATCGCTTGAGATGTACTGCTGAATTATGGATGACTAGTCACAAGCAACAACACTGATTTTAACTTGCTTCTCCCTTTCATTGGAAGACAACTCCATCCCCAGCTAACTGTGATCAAGGGAGGATGCCTAAGTGTTGTGGGGCAGAAATGTTAAGCTAGAGATTTAGAGTTGAAAATATCATCAGGAGTGTGTTTAACTTGTGTTGTTGAATTGTTTTCATAATTTTAATGTTTTTAGTGTAGCAATAGCATAATTTTAATGTATTTAGTGTACCTTACCCAGCAGGACAACTTCTCATGGCTGAAATTACACAATGGGATTCATGTTTTCTAATTTTATAATCTAAGGATTGGGGTAGAAAGGAGATGGTATAAGACAGAGGGGGTGGGATCTAAAAAGAAATGGAAGATTTACACAAGTTTCACCAAATATAATAAAATGTCCTGGGATGGCCAGATAAAATGCAAAACACCAAGTGAAGTTGAATTTCAAATAAACATCCATGCAATATTCTAAACATACCAATATTATTTTAAAATTATTTATTGTTTATCTGAAATTCAAATTTAACTGGGCATCCTCTATTTTTAATTTGCTAAACCAGGCAACTCTAAATGAACTAAACATCTAAATTCCATTAAAAGAAATGACATACATTGAATATAAGCAATGAAATTAAATTTCTTTTTTTTTCTCAGTTATTGTCATGCCACAGTGAGAAAGAAAGAAAGGAGAAGAGAGGCAACTTATAATGTTTTGCAAAGAGATGATAAAAATAAGAACAGCTGATTTGGCAAGTATTTAAGGCAGCAATATTCAAGGGAAAAAAGGAAAGTAATAAACAAATCTTAATTAAATTCTACATGAAATTGTTTGGTAAATGGGGATTGATAATGTGAGAAATAACTACAAATACCATTTTAGGCTGCAGTTTACTTTTTAAATCATAAACCCATAAATAGCTCTCATCTGAATAAATGTAAAATTCCTCTAGGCTAAAAATAAAACTAGAGAGAAAAATAAATATTAATATTAATATAGTTAATATTAAATTGTTTTCAAATAGCTTTTAAGCAAATGCAGCTGACCCCTTACTTCATAAATATCTTCTCTTTGGCTCTACAATTTAATCCAAAGAGTCTATACTGTACCATAAATATCAATGAAACTATCCTGTTTCTTTCATTTTTACTTTCTTCATAAATTCTTATCAGATCAAATAATCATGTGTTTGTTAATCCTGTCTAGTAATTTGTTCAAAGTTAATTAAAATATTGAATCTATACTCTGAAAATGATAACTTTTAAAACCTTTCAATAAATAGAAAAATTAGTAGTCTTAAGCAAGGGTTGATGACACTTTTAACTTTTCTAACCAATAAACCTACCAAATGTGAATATTTGACTTTCTATTTATTGAAAGCCTTTTCTCCCTGATTGTTTTGCATAGTTGATTATTTAATGAATAAGCCACATTTACCCTGGAGCATTCTCACTTGTTTAAGCATGTGGAAACATGTATAGAACTAACATGTGGTGGCTCCTTGGTGAAGATTGCTTTTGTACAATAATCAAAAATAGTTATACTATTTTCTGAAGAAGTATGGCATTATGGAAAAAAACTATTCCTGCTACAACTGTCTCTATAAAAACATCTTATAATACACTAGAATATTAGTAAAACTAGGAGTTTGTTACTGTAAAAATAACCATGATATTTATTTTGATCCCATTTCATAATTTAGTATTTCTGAATATTATTTAAAATTATTTGTTGAAATAAGGACAGATTTGACAATAGTATAAAGATTATGTTAACTCCTAATTTGTAGCACATTGAGAACTTTAAAATTGAAATAGAAGGACTTTACCTAAATTCAACAATATTTATTTTTGTGAGAGTTGACATTTGCAAAGATCCCTGTTCAGTCTGACTCGCTCCTAAATTCTCTTTAATACTGAAGAAAAGGCTGAGCTGGTTCAGTGACTCAGAAGCCAAGAACTGTGGCTGAAACATTTATGCAGCTGATAACTCTAAAGTGTGAAGCTGCCCAGCGGGCACTGAATTTTAGTTTTGTAGAAGGAAGGAGATGCTGAGTCATTCTGATATGCCTAATTGCCTAAATGTGAAGAATTTAAGAAACCCAGAGTTACCTTCACTAAATCTGATTTGTCCCTAAAGTGAAGTCTTCAGAGAAGAAAACAGTGAGCCCTTTCCTATGTATAATACTCCACGGTGATCACCTCCCCTATAAACTGCAACAACCAAATTCTCTGCCTTTTGACATTTCTGAAAACCTTAACAAGTTTCCAACAGCATTAAATCCTGGGTAGAAGATCCATGATTTTGTAGTTCAGAACCAAAAAACTTCAGGGCCTATGGTTCTCAAACTCCAGGAAGTTGAAAGGATTCTGAGAGAAACTATCTATGCTAGCACCTCAAGATCAGGGAACTTAGTTTTCTGGTGAAGTAGGGAAAACTGAATGACACACAAGAAAGCACCAGAACCTCTGAGAAGTGAACAAGCTTTTTATTGCTATGGCAGACTCAGAGGACTTCTGTCCAAAGTGTGAATCCTGAATATCCTTTGTCTCCAGATTATATAGGAAAGCAAGCAGGGCAGGAGTTACTATGGGAATGGTCAAGGACGGTGCTATGAGCTCTGGCTCGCAGCTGATTTCTTTTGGAATGCAGGCAGACCTGGGCATGCCTGGCAGATACAGCAGACATGTTGTTTTACTACCTCTTTCAGAAAGCATGTTTTTACACATTTTTGAAAGTACACAAATTCACAAAGCCATTTTAGTGAGGAAATACAGCAATAATACTGGGGCCACTCTTATGAACTACCGCATTCCCCCATTTTGATGATATTAGTCATCACATTTTATTCCATAGATGCAGCACCATTTTCACTTGTGGGGACTAATTCATATTTGTGATAGTTGAAGGGGGTCAGGCCTCTGAGATGAAGTAGCTGGGAGGCTGTTTTTCTGCCTACTAAGGCTCTACAGTTTGACTTACACTTTTCAGTAAACAAGGGAGAAGGCAGGGGAGGATAAGACATATACTAATCAACGCTAAAACTCTTCCAATCAGAGTTTTGAACCTTCCAAAGGTTGAGAACCACCCCCCACACAAGTTTTGGGGTCCCAGCCATTCCAGATCTGAACCAGGACATGGGCTAGGGTTTTCATGCAACTGGTGATATCCTCTATTATCTTTCCTTGGTCATCTAACTGCAGGCAACAGTTGGAAAGGTTAAATTTTCCACATACTTCTTCTTCCTTTGCTAACAGGTCAACTTATATGGGAAGAGGAGTTATTTAGATATGGATACTGCCACCATATTAGAGTAAAATTACTTTCTGGAAAGAATTGTAGGCAGAGAGTTAATGCAGCCAAATGAAAACAAACACAGAGATGAGGATAAGGAAAGTCAGGCCACAGATTCAGCAGACTGGGGTGTCCATACAGTGATTTCTAAATTTTTGGCTGTGCGTGGATCAGTTAGCCCCAGAGTGACTGAAGCAAGGCTCGGAGTCTGACAACTTCCTCAAGCTTCAGCCACATATGACCGGCCAGTTCCAGAGTGGCTGCGACAGGGCAGGTGTGTTCTTTATTCAGGGTCAGACACAGCGGGTTTTCTGGGATAGTCTGGCACTTCCAAGATGGTGCTGAGCTGTTTCCAGGTTTTAACTGGGAGTGCCAGATAGCTCAGATCGGTTAGGGGTTGCACGATCCCTTGGACAGTCATCCAACTCCAAAAGTTGGCCAGCCCAATTGGCAAAATTTGTGCAACTCTTGGGACTTAAGCATCACTCCACAGTCTCCAGTAAATTCTTTATTTAAAATTCTTAAGAAGGCAGACTAATGGAGTTTTGCTTTCAGTACCACCCATAGTGATTGTATTAGTTAGGGTTCTCTAGAAAAACAGAATAAACAGGAAATATTTGTAAATATAAAATTTACAAAAGTGTCTCACATAACCATGGGAACATAGAGTCCAAAATCCATAGGGCAGACTGTGAAGCTGATGATTCTGATGGAGGGTCTGGATGAACTCCACAGGAGAGGCTCACTGGATGAAGCAGGAAGAGAGCCTGTCTCTTCTGAATCCTCCTTAAAAGGTTTCCAGTGATTAGATTAAGCATCACTCATTGCAGAAGACCCTCCCCTTGGCTGATTACAATTGGAATCAGCTGTGGATGCAGCCAATGTAAATCAGATTAAATCAGATCATGATTTAATTCTAAGAAATGTCCCCATAGCAACAGACAGGCCAGCACTTGCCCAACCAGACAAACAGGTACCACCACTTGGCCAAGTTGACACATGAAACTGACCATGACAGTGATACTCCTGGGGCACCAGACAACGAAAGAATAGAATAAACAAAAGAAAATTACTTCATCCATCTTTGACCACTTCCCTCATGGGAATTTAGGGTCCTCTTGGCATGAGGCGGGTTGGTATAAACCCGCAACTGGACTCTCTTTCTTTTGATTGAGAGAGCCACCTTATGAGCCATCTGAGGTCCCAGGGAACTGCAGATCAGGACACTCAAATTGCTTCATGGGTGACACAGCACCAAAGCCTCATGACAGAGCCACACCTCATTCACACACTTTCACACATCAGGCACTCAACAACACAAGTTATGTTGCCTCCCAAAACCAGAGTGTATTTAACTACCAGGGGTTTCTCCTCTGTCCAAAGGGTACTTGGCCTGATTTAGGAGGTGATCAGTAAGGCTCCTCTTCTGCATGAAAGGCAGGACCTATCAATCCCTATACCTGATTGAACGGCCGTTCTTTCCTCTCCAATGGGTGGAGCTCTGGTCCAGTTCTCAGGGCTGCTGAGGGCCCTCCCAAGTCTGGGAAGCTGGTGTCCCATTCCAACTAGATGATCCTGAACCAGAAGAAGAAGTTCCAGAACATTCCAGGGGATCATCAAGATTTGTCCACAGCTCCCCGGAGATGAGGAGGGGACACAAGGGTGTCTCTCTCTTGGGGCGCAGGGTTTCCCAGCCAGTGCACCAGAAATGAAGTAGGGAAAACTCTAAACACCACACAAGAAAGCACCAGAGCCTCCAAGAGGTGAATAAGTTTTTTATTGCTGCAGCAGACTCAGAGGACTTCTGTCCAAAGTCTGAGTCCTGAATATCTTTTGTCTCCAGATTATATAGGAAAGCAAAGCAGGGCAGGAGTTACTATAGGAACAGACAGGGATGGTGCTATGAGCTCTGGCTTGCAGCTGATTTCTTTTGTCTGGAATGCAGGCAGCCTTGGGCATGGCTGGCAGGCACAGCAGACGTTTTATTTCACTACCTCTTTCAGAAAACATGTTTTCACACGTTCTTGATGGTACATAAATTCATAAAGCCATTTTAATAAGGAAATACAGTAATACTGGTGCCGCTCTTATGAACTACCTCACTGGAAATTCATGGCATATTTTATCTAAACATCTCTAGCAATCTGCAAGTGTCTCATGGAAGACATTTCCTATTTTGTATTTTCATCCTGTTATATTATTTCTGAATTATTATTTGTGTGCTTCGTCCCTCCAATTGAGTTGTAAATTCCTTGAAAAAAGGCTTAATCATCATAGTCCCAGAGCACAGACTTCCTACTTGGTAGGAGCTCATTAAATATTCAGAGATTAACATTAGGGAATCAGAGCTGACTTTCTACTGTTAAGCACCTAAGCTACTTTTCTGTGCTTTCCTTTTCTTCCTTGCAGCAGGACCCAGGAGCCCAATTTCTTTTTCCCCACTAACTGCACAAGCCCCCTTGAGGTTCTTTTCCCCTTAAACTCACTGCATATTAAAGCATAATTATCACAGCTCTCCACTTTCTTTTACTACTTAAATTTTTCGTTTATTAACTCTTCTCTTCTCAAGAAGCATGAGGGAGTGAGAGAAGGAAGGCAAAAAGCTAGCAATATTAAAAGCAGTTTAAGAAGAGTAATTTCCTCTCTGGACTGCTCTGATATAGACCTATAAATACAAAGTAACCTAGAGGGGAAGCATTAACCATGTTTCAAGGAGATTTGAGCAGAAGTGGTATCAATTGCCCAAAATATCATGGCTGTCAGTATTTATGTAATCTGCCTTTTTCCCTGCATGTAATCCTCAGAAGAATGCCAAGTTATTCAACCACTGTCAGAGATCTTCAGCTAGCAAATATTTTTTCAAATGCTATATAATTGCCCATAAATACTAGTATATAAAAATGCAATAATGGGTGTTATGTAAAAGTCAGACTAAGAAGCTCTAAAGATTGAGCTCTCCACCAAAACAACAATGAGCCTGGAAAAAACTAGCAAAATCAAATATTTTGTAAATCTGGAACCTGATTGCACACTTAAACAGGGGAGTTGCTCAATAAAGGAAAACGTTGCTGGTCTTTGGTAAGAGAACCACATGTGGAAACCAACTACTATCTTCCATTCCCTAGCCCTGCCATGGCTGTAGAATAGCAATCCTAGAGTGTCATGATCTAATTCTATGAAATGTCCTCAAGCAACATCCAGGCCAGCACTTGCCCAGCCAGACAAACAGGTACCACCACTTGGCCAAGTTGACACATGAAGCTGACCATGACAGAAGGGAACATCCTTAAAACAATTATAGCTACATATATATATATATAAAATGCAATAATGCATTATATATAATATAATTATATATATATAATATAATGCGTTGTGTATATATATACACACACACACACACACACATATATATATACATACTCTAGCCAGAGTAATTAGGCAAGAAAAAGAAACAAAAGGTACATAAATTGGAAAGGAAGAAATAAAATTATCTCTATTCACAGATGTTATGATCTTCTATGTAGAAAACCTTAAAGTGCACACACACACACAAACAGAACTGTTAGGTGTAATAAACAAATTCAGCAAAGTTGCAGGATACAAAATCAACATGCTGTATTCCTATATACTAGCAATAAACAATATGAAGAGATTTTTTAAATTCCATCTGCAATACATCAAAAAGAGTAAAATACTTAAGAATAAATTTAACCAAGGAACCACAAGACCTGCACACTGAAAACTATAAAAACTTGATGAAAGAAATTTTAAAAGGCTTAAATAAATGGGAAGATATCTGTGTTCAAGGATTGGAACAGCTCATATTGCTAAGATGGTAATACTACCCAAAGTGATCCACAGATTAAATGACAAAATCACAAGGGTATTTGTACTGGTTTGAATCTGTTGTGTACCCCACAAAAGTCAAGTTATTTAATCCTCATTCCACATTGCTGGATGGGATCTTTTTTTATTGTTTCCATGGAGAAGTGACCCACCCAATTGTGGATGGTAACTATTGATTAGATGGTATCCATGGAGATGTGTCTCCACCCATTCAAGGTGAGGTTGCTTACTGGAGTCCTTTAAGACAGAAGTAACAGAACCCATACAGCCAGAGACCTTTGGAGATAAAGAAGGAAAAAGCACCCCGGTGAGTTTCATGAAACAAGAAGCCTAGAGAGAAGGCTATCAGACATTGCCATGCCATGTGCCTTTCCAGCTGAGAGAGAAACCCTGAATGTCATCAGCCTTCTTGAGCCAAGGTACCTTTACCTGGATATCTTAGTTTGGGCATTTTTCATTGCCTTAATTTGGACATTTTGATGGCCTTAGAACTGTAAATTTGTAATTTAATAAGTTCCTTTTTAAAAAGCCATTCCATTTCTGGTATACTTCATTCTAGCAGCTTACAAACTAAAATAGTATTTTTTTTCAGAAATATAGAAACTCATCCTAAAAGTCATATGGAATTTCAAGACCCCCACATAGCAAAAAACAATCTTTCTAAAGAAGAACAAAATTGGAGAACTCATACTTTTCATTTTCAAAACTTACTAAAAAGCTTAAGTAATCAAAATGGCCAGGTAGTAGCATAATTATAGACAATTAGACAATGGAATACAGTAGAGGACCAAAAATAAGCCTTCTCACATATGGTCAATTGATTTTTTACAAGAATACAAGTCTATTCAATGAGAGAATGGTCTATTTAATAAATGGTGATGACAGAACTGGATATTTACAGGCAAAAGAGTGAAGTTGTAATCTTATCTTACACTACAAACAAAAATCAGCCCAAAATAGATCAAATACCTAAATATAAGCACTAAAACCATAAAACTCTTAGAAGAACTCACAGGGGCAAATTTTCTTGGCTTGGATTTGTCAATAGTTTCTTAAATATGACACCAAAAGTATAGGCAATAAAAGAAAAAATATTGGACTTCATCAAAAGTAAACAATTTTTACATCAAAAGATACTATCAAAAAATGAAAACACAACCTACTGAATGAAATAAATTATTTTCAAAGTATATATCTGATTAGGGTATAATATCCATAATATATAAAGAACTTCTACACAATCACACACACACACACACACTCACACACACATTCACAGCCAATTTAAAAATGGGCAAAGGACTTGAACAGACATTTTCTTTGAAAAAGATACACAAATTGCCAGTAAGCAAATGAAAAGATGTTCAACATTATTAATCATCTGGAAAATGCAAATCAAAATCACTGTGAGATAACCCCTCAGATTCACTCAGGTAGCTATTATTAATAAAATGGAACATTACAACTGTTGGCAAAGATGAGGAGAAATTGGAACCTTCATGCATTACTGGAGGATACATAAAATGGTGCAGCTACCAGGAAAAACAATTTGGTGTTTCCTCAAAAAGTTGAGCATATGATCTGGCAATTCCATTCCAAGGCATATAACCCAAAGAATTGAAAAGAGGTCCTCAAACAGATACTTATACACAAGTTGTCATAGCACTATTATGTACAATATCCAAAAGGTGAAAACAACCTAAGTGTCTGTCTAGAAATGAATGTGTAAACAAAATTGTATGGTATATATATATATATATATATATATATATATATACACACAGTGGAATATTATTCAGTCATAAAAAAGGAATGAAGTTTTGATACATGTTTTAACATGAATGAACTTTGAAAACATTATGCTGAGTGAAATGATCCAGACACAAAAGGATAAATACTGTGTGATTCCCTTTACATGAGTACTGAGAATAGGCAAATTTTTACAGACTGAAAGTAAAATAGATGTTACTAGGGAAGGGGCATGGGGGAATAGGGAGTTATTGCTTAATGGATAACTCCTTATTCTGTTTGGGATGATGGAAAAATTCTGGAAGTAATGATGATGATTGCACAGCATTTTGAATGTAGTTGATGCCAATGAACTATATTCTTGAAAATGGTAAATTTTATGTTATACATATTTTACCAGAATAAAAAAGGGAGAAAAAAATGCAATATAACCTTCATCCTTATTCTGAATCCTCTCATCTTTGACTGGGTATACATCAGACCAATGCAAATTACTCTTAAGACTCTGATATCAGTTATTTACCCTGACTATATAGATAGCCAACACAAATTATCAACTTGGAATAATCAATAACATAATTCTTCAATACTACTTAACATTCAGAATTATTTGACATTATTTGGGGTAATTGCCCCTTTTCTGAAATCCATTCCTCCCCTCACTGTTCCTGACTCCACTCCCCTTACTACATCTATTTCACCTTCTTCTGAAACCAATCCAAACCCTCTCCTAGGAATTTATCCTTAGAGTAGGGAGAGACTGAGTTAATTAGCTGTTTAACTGTTGGTTGAGAGGAGGCACTTGAACTGAAAGACTATGCAGCACCGGGATAATAAGACTTCATATTTGTTCACATGCAAGCAGATAAAGGCAGTCCAGAGGGAAAGGAGCAGAGAACAGAGACAACTTGGATCTGATAAGATGGATGATGACTCCTATCTTTCCAGTTTCCTCTCTACTCTCCCAAGAGGCTCTGCCATACTGCATTTCCTGGCCCTGTTTTGCATAGGTCTTCCTTTTTTCTTAAGCTGGCTTGATGGGATTTATTTTTTTTATAAACAGTCATGCCCTTCACAAAAGACAGATTAATTCAGTTAAGAATATAAATTTGCAGAAACTCCAAATTAGTGACCTACATTTCTATGCTAATAACATACTGCATTATGTGGTCTTTTAAAAAATGTCACAAAAGATATTTTGGGGGCATTTTAGTTTTAACACTATTCACTTACTTTTTTTTATACATATTACAAAAGTAAACTTCAGTCCAAAGGAGATAGATAATGTCAAACTATGAAATAGGAGAATGGAAATTTTAAGATTGAACTGTATCATATAAAGTTAAGACAAGATTTGGGAGAGGATTTGTCATTTTATTCTGACCATCCATACAGACAAAATGCATTTAGATGATATGCTGACTTACTAAAAATAAAGTCAACAGACACATCCAAGGACATAGATAATGATGATATCTTTAGGAGAATGACTGGCAACACACTCTATGAGCAATTACTTTTGCAAGGCAATTTGAGGATACTAAATAAACACAGAATTAGCACAAATGCCAGGGATCCACAAAACACTAATTTTAGATGGCTTGTGAAATACAAAATTAAGCCAGGAGCTATCTAGCAAGGAAGACTCATGTGCCCGTGAATTGCTCTTCAAGTCTTTGCCAGAAGGGCATTAATTAAAACTATTCCTGTCCAGGTTAGAACCACAGTGGCAAAATCTGCTAATGCTCCAACCTCTTCCATAAGTGATCCTGAGTCTCAGATGTCCGAGTTATTTACTAAGATGCCTATGTTTTAGTTTCCTAGGCTGCTCAAGTGAATGCCATTCAAAGGGATGGCTTAAACAATGGGAATGTATTGGCTCACAGTTTTGAGGCCATGAAAAATTCCAAATCAAGGTGTCATGAAGGCAATGCTTTCTTCCTGAAGACTGGCATACTGGTGTTGGCTTCCAGGGAGCCTTGGTCTCTGTCACATGATCCATTGCTATGCCACATGGCAATGCCCATGTCAGCTTCTCTTGGCCTCTCCACTTCCTTCCAGTTTCCCCTTATTTCGGCTACTGGCTGTTCCCTCTGTGGCTTTCTCTCTCATTGTCTGAATTTCATTCTCCTTATAAAAGATTCCAGTATCAGGATTAACACCCATCCTGATTTGAAGTGGGACACACTTTAACTGCAGTAACTTCCTCAAAAGGTCCTACTTACAATGGATTCACTACAAGAATGTATTACGTTTAAGAACATGCTTATCTGAGGTTACATACAGCTACAAGCCACCATAGCTTTTTAGGGACTTTGTACTATGTCCCCCTTTTCTTAGACATAATAAGACCCAATAGAGGTATCAGAACTGCTGCAAAACTAACTTCTGAATAAGTCTTTCCCTCACTTTTATGAACTTTTTCCAGCCAAAGAAGAAAATTGATAGCTAAATATGGCCTTTCATTTGTGTTGCATGTTGAACTTCATCTTTGATAGGAAAATAATGGTCTGTTAATATGGACACCTTGCAGGCATGTAATTTCTTTGATTTTATGACATTGACATCTGACAGAAAATGGTAAATGACTTGAACATTAAGTTGATGATTCAGTCCAAATGATGAAAAAAAAAAAACTCCTGAGTGATCTAAGAATTAAAACACATATTTATTAGATTATTTAATATATATTTTAAACTTATAAGGTAAAAGAACTATACTTTGATAGGGCTTAAAAAATATCTCAAATATATTTGCTCAGACGCTTTTAATTATTCTGCTTGCTAAACCTAAAATTGGGGTTTGTTCCCAGAATTACTGCTGTTATTCTTTGACTTTCAAAATTCCTATTGCAGCACAGACAATAAAAATATTAACCTAAATCCATCATATAGGAATTAAATTTCAATAGAAACTGATTAAATGACATTTATTTAACTATTTTTCTTGTAGTACTCATGTATATGGCTTTTAAAACCTTTTTGAGCAAAAACACCAATATTTTAAAAATCAAGAATGTTATAAATAAGCATCTACAAAATAAATGGATATTTCAGATGCATTTCATTTTTTGTGTCACTACATCCTACCGCAGTAGAATAATATCATAGTGATATAAGTAAAATTTGTTTTGGCAGAGCTATTGTACTTTGATGTGTAGAAATATGAATGTATACAAAATAAACAGTAGCAGACAAGAAGTCTGAGTGGATACTCTGCCCTTCAGACAGTTTAGAGACATCAGGAATGAGAAAAAAGATTGTCCTTCTCCACTACCAAACCACTTTCTGCCTTTCCTCCTAGCTCTTTTCAACCTTCATTAAATCTCCTTTGGAAGTCAGGAAGCATCTCTGCTTCCCGAAATACTACCTGAGTCCTCCTGTCTCCCTACCCTACTGCACTCTGGATTAATTTTCTGCTGCCATAGAACCCAACCTTGTACTCTGCTCTAACATAACCCTTATCATACCATGTTAAAACGTGGCTCTTTCCTTGTATTTTTCATATTCTATACAAAGTTTCTGAAGGGTAGGGATTAAATTTTTAGCATGGTAGTGTTGCCAGCACACAGCCTGGCATCTCAAAGGCATATGCTATAAAATGTTTATCAAAATATTTATCGAGGGCTTATATATCAGACTTTGTTCCTGACACTGAAGTTACAATATTGAACCTAAAAGACACAATCCTTGCTTCCATGGATCTTACAAACAAATAATACACAAGTAAACAAATAGAATAATATCAGATAGTGATATGTACTGTGAAGATAAATTAAATTTAGTGTAATGTGACAGAGTCTGAAGCCTTAATGAGGAAAAGAGCCAGCTCTCTAGGGAAGAACTTCCCAGGGAGAGGACAAGTCCAGAGGCCCTGATTTAGGAGAATATTTAGCTCTGTCAAGAAACAGGTAAGTTTTGTGTGGCTGGACGAGTAGTGGGCAGAAGGGAAGATGGTACCTTAGAAAGCTGAAAAGGTAAAATGGAACCAATTCATGTAGGGCCTTGAAGGGCATAGTTAGTGATCCAGACTTTATTCTAAGTGAAATGCAAAATCATTGAAGAGTTTTGAATGGCAGGATAATATCATTTAGCCTATGCTTTTAAAGGTTAACTTTGCCTGGAACATGAAGAAAGGACTATAAAAGCCAAAGAGTAAGATCATGTAACATGTAATGAAAATGAAACATTCTGATTTGGGCCGATGCTCCAGGAAAATAGATAGCCCCATGGTGCTAGACCCACCCATGCCACGTTCAAAACTATGGAAGAAGAAGGGAAACTGGGTTTCACACTCTTCGGCCTCTGCTCCCTCAAAATCATAAAAGTGTCCAAATTAAAAAGGGTAGGAATTAGAAAGTAAGGTAAGGGTGGTCTTTGGAGAATGTTACAGATTTGCTGAGAGTTTGCCCATTTCCCAAGAGGTGCTGTATCTGAAAGTAAAGGAGAGTACTTCCCTCTCTTCTCAAGCTGAGAAGGAGACTCTCAAAGGGAATGATTTTATCCTCTCCAGTTGGGATAATAGGGGCTGGTGCTTGATCCATGCCTGGAAAAGCCAAAGGGTGTTAGATAATTCATAGCCAGCTGCTCTACCACAAACCCAGCAAAATATCGCTTTGAAATGGTTCTTTGCTGAGAAAACAGACCAATGATGCTCATTCTTTCATTCGTTCAACAAATGTCTATTGAGCGCCTACTATTTCAATACTTGAACAAAACAAATAAACAAAACAAAAATCCCGTCCTTGAGTCAATTATATCCTAGTGGGAAAGGATGGACAAAAACACTCATAATATATAACTATATGGTACAGGATATTATAAGTACTAGGGCAAAAAATTAAAGCTGAGTGAGAAAGATGGAAGAAGCATATCAGTAAGGAGAAAAAAGGAGGTAAGTGTAGGCTGCAATATTAAGTAGAGTGGCAAGGAGGCCTCCTTGAATAGGGGAGATTTGAGCAAGGACTTGAAAAGTTGATGGAATTAACCAAGGAGTTATCTCAAGACTATTTCAGACAGAGGGAACAGTTAAAGCAGTGGTTCTCAGACTTGAGCAAGACTCAGAATGCTCTGGAAGGCTTGTTAAAACACAGATTGCTGGCCCCCACCCCCAAAGTTCTGATTCTGATCTTGGTGGGGCCAAGAGTTTACATTTCTAAAAATTCTCAGGTGATGCTGATGCTGCTGGCCTAGGGACCCACACTTTGAGAATCACTGAGCTAGAAGAAAGGCTGCAAGGTGGGAGCATACCAGATGTGTCTGAATACTTCCCTGAGTGAAGGCTACTCTGGAAAGAACTACATGGAGCCATTCTAAAAGAATCTGACTACCTCCAGGGGCTGTAAAATGAGCAACAGAAAACCAGGGACCATGGAGAGTATTTTAAGAGACTAACTGGAGGAGGTATTTGCTGGAGTTAAGAGCACCGCCTTGAAATTCTCACTATCACTTAACTGAGTAAATCCACCTCTTCTTTCAAGATATTCCCTCTTCCAATTGTAATCTAAGCTTCTTTATCGTTAACATTTGACTTTAGAAAACTTCTGCTAATATCCTCAATTTTCTTGCTACCTTGTGCTCCCCCACAGCACAACATATAACCCAATAACATTCATTTTGCACTCTATATCAGGGATACCGGACATTTCAGGAGAAAAATTGCACTGTAGTCTAGACTGATGCCTATAAGGCTGTTAAAAAAAAAAACCACTTCCTTTTATCTTCCTTTGATCACTTCCCTGTCCTACTCTATAGCAACTATGCCAAATGTTCATCTTACTCTTCATGATCCGTGCCTCCTTCCTGTCGGCAGTTCGCATAGTCTCCTATTCAAAGAGAAAACAGAGTATATGACACATGACAACCCCCAAGTTCCTGCCCTTTTCCACCCACTCTCCTCCCCCCACCCCCACAACACATACATGCTCACATATTCACTGGCTACAAACTTATTCCCTTTACTTATCTTTTTCTTCTAGTCTCTAATAAGATACTACAAAGCACTTAGAAAAGTCTTTGACTCAAACTGCTCAATGAATTTGTTGGTTGATGGTTATTTTGTGTCTTTTTAAAAATAGGAATAAATGCATAATGAGTGTGAAATTTGGGTGTCAATTTCCAAGCCCTGTTTTTCAAGCCACACATTTCCACTCGCTGGAGGCATCCACAATTACCAGTTTCCTGTAGACTCTTCCAGAGAAATTATTTGTACAAATTAGCGAAAGTATTAATATATATTCATTATATTACACGAAGAGTAGCTCTATACACGCATCTCTGTCCCCTGATATTTCACTCTAAGACATGATTTAGAGACTTAGCCGGGTCCTGGGGTCGGTTTCGCCCAAGGCGATGGCGCGGGAGCCTCCGCTTGGAGCAAGAGCCGCAGCTGCTGCAGCGCGGCTGGTGGCTATGGCGCTTGCGGGCTCGAGTTCCATCACTGCTCTGGGCAGCCGCGCTCCAGCTCCTCCAGATGCACTGCAGGGGCTCCTGCCCCGGGGCGGACGCGGGCCTTGCACCGCCCAGGCTGCGCGAGGAGGACCGCGTGGACCTGAACCATTCTTCCTGAGCATCCCTGCGAATTTCCTGCTGGCCACTGACCTGTGGTAGTTTCCAGGAAGCTGCGGTGTGCCTGGTGGCAAGGAAATTGGGAGGAGCGTGTCCTGGGATAGCCTGCGGCCCTTTTGTGAAGCCGCCACGCCTCCCTGGCTGTGGGGCACCTCTTCTGTCTATCCAGAACCAACAGCTGGGCCGGGCCGAGGCGCTAATAAACCCGTTCTTCTTCCTGCTGTTGGTCCTGCCGCTGGCGACCATGATCAAAGGGCCTGCGGCAGGCACCGCCAGGCGTGAACAAGATGGATTTGTTTGTCACCCTCTAGATAGACAATTATTCCTTCACCTCGGACCACGCCACAAGGGCCACCCTGGTGTCTTGGTTCATCCTGAACCACCTGGTGCTGCCCAATGCACTAAAGATGCTTGTCCAGGGTCATGCTGCACTGCACAACATCAGAGAAGTGACTTCTGGCTTTTTCCTGGGCTACATGCAGAAGAGAATCATGGACTGTTGCTGGCTCTGCCCCAGGATGCTCCGGTCTTCTTCTTACTGTGAAATCAACAATAACATCATCTCATTGATCATGGCATTAGGAGATCTGAAGGTTTCCAAATGAGATGAGGCCAGCATAAACCAGCAGCCATCCCACTTAGACATTTGGGGCCTTCTTTGGGCTTTCAGGTGTCCCACCATCTTAATGTGTTGCTCGGCTGGAGGATGTGGCTGGTCATTCCTGTAAAGGTGGACTTACTTGGGAAAACAAAATATTTCTCTAGTCTACATTTATTCAACAACTGTTTATGTTTCCAGGACAAATACTAAGACACCAAGCTGGGATGATTATAATGTCGCTGTTCTCTTTTTTAAACTGACATCAGTAAAATTTGTCTTGCAGTAATCTCATAAATCAATGTATCATTTATAAATTAAATTATGAAAAGAAACATACTCTTCATTCTGTAAATATAGATGCAGACGAATCACAGTACTAATAGCTAGTCCTTATCCTGATGTAGATTTTAAAAGTAGTTTGAGACTATGACACGGGTTTTTCTAGTTTATTCCCTCAAGGTCTGTTGCCACAGTTGGGGAGATTTTCCATATTTATCCTGATTTTCCTGGTGTGGGTTTTCATTTTGTGATCTTTTCCATCATTGCTGATTGGGTACTAAGAAGAGAGGCCCTTCTACCTCCTCAAAACAGCTTTAAATAGATTTGCAATTCCTATTACTACTCTCTCTCTCTCTCTTTTAGCATTCAGAGAACAACCCAAGTATTTATTTAGGGAAGAAATTTACATTTCCATTGACCATTATGTTTAACGCAGTTTGCCCATGAATCCTCCCAAAGCCACAATATCAAAAACCACCCAATACAGGATGGACTCTGCCCATTATTCTTTGATCAGAAATGACAGAAGAGAGTATATGCTTTAAATGTTGCTCTACCTAAAAAGAACCTTTAAATTACCTATGAAACTGGTGTTTTTGGATAATTTTGAAGATCAATTATTTTGGCATTTAAAAGTAGATAGGATTGTGGACTTTGCTCTGTCATATAGAGGAGCTGATAGAGATCTGGAGAATGGCTGTGATAAGTAGATTCTGACTGAGGGGGAACGTAGGCTTCCAGACAGTAATACACACTCAAAGAGAAATAACTACTCCTCAGAAAAAAGCATCGTTTACATTCCCACCACACCGTGAACACCTACTACTTCTGCCCTTGCTGAATCAGCCTAACTGTGAATCTCTAAGAGGTTTGGGCCATTATTTAAATGTAGAGAGATATTTTCTTTTAACTACAGCAACATTCAGGCCAGGCACCTGGAAATAAGGATCCTTCCTCTCGCAGTGTCTGAATACTGGAGCTTTGATTTACCCTGTGGTTCATGGTTATACTTCTGGAATTCCTTGTCTGAATTGCTGGGGCATGAATTTGCTAGCTTTCAAAGCACAGATCAATTCACTTGACATTTTGGAGCTTCCCAAATACGGTAATGCAGAAAACTATTTTCTTAGTTAATTAATTGTATACTGAGGAATAACTCTTAAAAATCAAAATAAAATTATCCAGAAATGTTAAATACATATATTTAATGACATATATATGTATATATCCATATATATGGATATATATGTATGTTTCCTTTCACATCAAGATATAAAAATCAGCCTTGTTCTTTGTATACATATATAGTAATTTATTTAACCAGATATATATTGATGCACATATTCATTTCTCAAACATGCAAATATATTTATAGGGTAAATTCTTAGAAATAGAATAATTGGATCAAAGATTATTACCAGGTTGTCTCCATGGAGTTTGTTTTAGTTTTAGTTTGTTAATGCTGCCAGAAATGCAATACACCAAAAATTGGTTGACCCTTTTTTTTGCATGAGCAGCCACCAGGAATCAAACCCAGTTCTTTGGCATGGCAGGTGAGAACTCTGCCTGTTGAGCCACCATGGCCTGCCCAAGGGTTGACTTTTATAAACGGAATTTATTAAGTAAAAGTTTATAGTTCTAAAGCCATAAAAATGTCCAAACTAAGGCATCCAGAGAAAGGCACTTTGACTCAAGAAAAGGCAGATGACATTCAGGGTTTCTCGGTCAGCTGGAAAGGCACATGTCCACATCTGCTGGCTTTCCCTCCTCGTTTCTCATGTCAAGCAGATTCCCCAGGGACATTTTCCTTCTGCATCTCCAAAGAACTTTGTCAAATGTGGCAGCTCTGAAGCTTTTTTCAGAATGGTTCCTTATGAATGGACTCTAGTAAGTGTCCTACCTTGAATGGGTGGAAACACATTTCCATGGAACCCACCTAATAAAAAGGTCCCACCCACAATTGGGTGGATCACATCCCCATAGAGACTTGATCTAAAAGATCCTGCCCAGTGATTAATCCTGTTTCACCAGATGAAACTGCAAATGAATGCCCTGAAGCAAATGCTTGGAAGATACTCCTAATTCTTTTCATGACCCACCCCCAACACCCCTCATTTTTTCCAGACCTATAATTAGACTACAGTCCCAATAGGCCCCGAAAGGTGAGGTACAAAATCTCACTCATGAGGAGGTTTATATTATATTTCAAAAGAACCGTGTGAGTTTTCCAATTTATTTAGACAAAAATGAGGGGAATATGTGTGGCAATGGATTTTAAGGGTGTAGGATAATGGTGGGAGGAATATAAGGCTGGATCAGGCTGAATTTATTGATATGGGCCCACTAAGCAGAGATTCTGCATTCAATGTTATAGTTCGAGGGGTTAGAAAAGGCATTAATAGTTTGTTTGGATGGTTGGTTGAAACATGGATCAAAAGGTGGCTGACATTACCTGAGGTTGAAATGCCAGAATTGCCCTGGTATAATATAGACGAGAGGATCAAGAGGCTTAGAGAGATTGGAATGTTAGAGTGGATTTATCATACAAAGCCTGCTCTTACACCCCAGGAATGTCCAGAGGATGCACCTTTTACCAGAACAGTGAGAAATAAATTTGTGAGACTAGCACCATCATCCCTGAAGAGCTCTGTAGTTGCACTTCTCTGTAGGTCAGATATTACTATGGGAACTGCTGTCACTGAGCTGGAGTCCTTAAACACAATGGGAATGACCAGATCCCAAGTTGGCAGAAGCCAGGTGGCAGCACTTAATCACCAAAGACAGGGTGGATGTGGCTATTATAGTAGACAGCAAATTCAAAGCAGGAGTCAAAATAATCTGGCTCACAGAGATTTGTGGCATTGGCTAGTAAATCATGGAGTACCTAGAAATACAACAGGTAGGCAGTCTACTAAATTCTTGTTTGAGCTGTATAAACAAGAGTTCCAGGTCAAGTGAACAGAAGTCAAACTTGAATTACAAAGCACAGAGTCACAGCCCCTTAATCAATCAATTTCCAGACATGAGACAGTTTACAGACCCACAGCCCCTTGATTGAAGGGGAGGCCAGATCCCTTTGGGGGAGAACCCTGTTACAACTGCCACAGATTTATACTGTTAATCTTCCTCCAAGCCTTCTCCAAGGAGACTGACAGCCTTTTACCAGGGTAACTGTGCACTGGGGAAAAGGAAATGATCAGATATTTGGGGGATTATTAGATACTGGTTCAGAAGTGACATTAATTCCCGGGGACCCAAAACACCACTCTGGTCCACAGGTCAGAGTGGAGCTTATGGAGGCCAGGTGAACAATGGAATATGAGCTCAGGTCCATTTCACGTGGGTCCAGTGGGCCCCCGCACCCATCCTGTAGTTATTTTCCCAGTTCCAGAATGTTTAATTGGAATAGACATACTGAGCAACTGGCAGAATAAACCCACATTCACTCTCTAACTCGTGCAGTGAGGGCTATTATGGTGGGAAAGGCCAAGTGGAAGCCACTACAACTGCCCCCACCAAGCAAAATAGTAAATCAGAAGCAATACCAGATTCCTGGAGGGATTGCAGAGATTACTGCCACTATTAAGGACTTGAAGGATGCAGGGGTGCTGATTCCCACCACGTCCCCATTCAACTCTCCTATTTGGCCTGTGCAGAAAACAAATAGGTCTCAGAGGATGACAGTGGATTATCATAAGCTCAACCAGGTGGGTAACTCCAATTGCAGCTGCTGTTCCAGATTTGATATCATTGCTTGAGCAAATTAATGCATCCTCTGGTACCTGGTATGCAGCTATTGATCTGGCAAATGCTTTTTTCTCAATATCTATTAGTAAGGACCACCAGAAACAGTTTGTTTTCAGCTGGCAAGGTCAGCAATATACTTTCACTGGCCTACCTCAGGTGTATGTCAACTCTCCAGCCCTATGTCATAATCTTGTGCACAGGGACCTTGATCGCTTCTCCTTTCTAAAAGACATCACACTGGTCCATTATATTGATAGTATCATGTTGATTGGACCGAATGAGCAAGAAGTAGCAACTACTCTAGACTCACTGGTAAGGCATTTGCATGTCAGATGATGGGAGATAAATCCAACAAAAATACAGGGACCTTCCACCTCAGTGAAATTTCTAGGTGTCCAGCGATGTGGGGCATGTCGACATATCCCTTCTAAGGTGAAGGATAAGTTGCTGCACCTGACCCCTCCTGTGACCAAAAAATAGGCACAACACCTAGTTGTTCTCTTTGGATTTTGGCAACAACATATTCCTCATTTGGGTGTGCTACTCTGACCCATTTATCTAGTGAACAGAAAAGCTGCTAATTTTCAGTGGGGACCTGAACAAGAGGAGGCTCTGTGACAGGACAGGCTTCTGTACAAGCTGCTCTGCCACTTGGACCATATGATCCAGCAGATCCACTGGTGCTGGAAGTGTCAGTGGCAAATACAGATACTGTTTGGAGCCTTTGGCAGACCCCTATAGAAGACTCACAACACAGACCCTTATGATTTTGGAGCAAGGCCTTATCATGTGCTGCAGAGATGAGAAACAGCTTTTGAGAAACAGCTTTTGGCCTGCTACTGGGCCTTAGTAGAGACTGAACACTTAACCTTGGGCCACCAAGTTACCATGAGACCTGAGCTGCCTATCAGGAGCTGGGTGTTGTCTGACCCACCAAGCCATAAAGTTGGGTGTGCGCAGTAGCACTTACTGTAAAATGGAAATGATATACATGAGACAGGGCCAGAACAGGTCCTGAAGGCACAAATAAGTTACATGAGGAAGTGGCCCAAATGGCCATGGTCTCCACACCTGCCACATTACCTTCTCTTTCCCAGACCAGAGCTATGGCCTCTTGGGGAGTTCATTACAGTGAATTGACTGAAAAGGGAAAACTCGGGCCTGGCTTACAGATGTTTCACCATGATTTGCAGGTACCACCAGAAAGTGGACAGCTGCAGCACTACAACCCCTTTGTGGGGTGTCCTTGAAGGACAGTGATGAGGGGAAATCCTCCCAGTGGGCAGAACTTTGAGCAATGAACCTGGTTGTTCATCTTGCTTGGAAGGAGAACTGGCCAGAAATGCATTTGTATACTGACTCATGGGCTGTTGCTAATGGTTTGGCAGGATTATCAGGGATTTGGAAAGACCATAATTGGAAAATTGATGACAAAGATGTCTGGGGAAGAGGTATGTGCATAGACCTTTCTGAGTGAGCTAAAAACATGAAGATATTTGTGTCCCATATGAATGCACACCAGAGGGTGACTTCAGCAGAGGAAGGTTTTAATAAGCAAGTGGATAAGATGACCCATTCTGTGTATACCAGTCAGCTTCTTTCCCCAGCAACTCCTGTCATTGCCCACTGGGGTCTTGAGCAAAGTGGTCATGGTGGTAGGGATGGAGGTTATGCATGAGCTCAGCAACATGGATTTCCACTCACCAGGGCTGACCTGGCTATGCCGCTGCTGAGTTCCCAATCTGCCAGCAGCAGATAACCACACTCAGTCCTCAATATGGCACCATTCCCCGAGGTGACCAGCCGACTACATGGTGGCAGGTTGATTACGTTGGACCACTCCCTTCATGGAAGGGGCAGCGATTTGTTCTAACTGGAATAGACACATACGCTGATATTTGCTTTCTCTGCATGCAATGCTTCTGCCAAAACTCCCATCTGTAGGCTTACAGAATGCCTTATCCATTGTCTTGGTATTCCACACAGCATTGCTTCTGATCAGGGAACAAACACATTTCACAGCAAATGAAGTGCAGGAATGGGCACATGCTCATGGAATTCTCTGGTCTTACCATGTTCCCCATCATCCAGAAGCAGCTGGATTGATAGACGGTGGAATGGTCTTTTGAAGACTCAGTTTATAGTGCCAACTAGGTGACAATACCTTGAAGGTAATGTTCTCCAGGAAGCTGTATATGCTCTGAATCAGCATCTACTGTATGGTGCTATTTCTCCCATAACCAGGATCCATGAGTCCAGGAACCAAGGAGTGGAAATGGGAGTGGCACCACTTGCTATTAGCCCTAGTGATCCACTAGGAAAATTTCTGCTTCCTGTCCCTGTGTCCCTGAGCTCTGCTGGTCTACAGGTTTTAGTTCCAAAAGGGGGAGTGCTTCCACCAGGAGAAACAACAATGGTTCCATTGAACTGGAATCTAAGACCTGGTCACTTTGGGCTACTCATGCCCCTGAATCAACAAGCCAAGAAGGGGATTACATTACTGGCTAGGGTGATAGACCCTGACTAACAGGGGGAAATAGGACTGCAACTACACAATGGAGGTAAAGAAGAGTTTTCCTTCCTGGAATATAGGAGATCCCCTAGGGCGTCTTTTAGTACTACCATGCCCTGTGATTAAAATCAATGGAAAACTGCAACAATCCAATCCTGGCAGGACTACTAATGGCTCTGAAACTTCGGGAATGAAGGTTTGGATCACCATACCATACAAAGAACCATGACCAGCTGAAGTGCTTGCAGGGCAAAGGGAACATGGAATGGGTAGTGGAAGAAGGTGGTGATTAATATGAACTAAGACCACATGATCAGTTATAGAAATGAGGACTGTAATGCTGTTTTCTTCGTGTTATACTATTTAAGTTGTAAGATATCAAGTTTAAGAATGAATATTACCCAAGGACTTGCACCCTGTTCTGGAGAGAGTGCAAGTTTGTCTGGTTGGGCAAGTGCTGGCCTGTCTGTTGCTATGAGGATATTTCAGAGAATTAAATCATGATCACATTGGCTACATCCACAGCTGATTCCATTTGTAATCAGCCAAGAGGAGTGTCTTCTGCAATGAGTGATGCTTAATCTAATAACTGAAAGCCTTTTAAGGAGGATTCAGAAGAGACAGGCCCTCTTCTGCTTCGTCCAGTGAGCCTCTCCTGTGGAGTTCATCCAGACCCTCCATCGGAATTATCAGCTTCACCACCTGCCCTACAGATTTTGGGCTCTACGTTCCCATAGTTACATGAGACACTTCTACAAATTTTGCTTACGAATATTTCCTTCTCTAGAAATATTCTCTAGGTTCTCTAGAGAACCATAACTAATACACCCTGTAAGACTCTTTTTATGTTTTTGCTAATGCTTGCTGCAATCCTAGAGGTAGAACTTGCTAGTCCCATACTCCTGATGAGAAATACAAATAATACAAGTAAATAAATAATAGTAAATTGGGGGTACAAATTTACTTCATTGAAGTTCCATTTAACTCTAAGACTTGTAGGGTTTATTCACAATATTTTGCAGTCTCTTAATAAACTGAAGTCTCAATCTCAGGAATAAACACCCATTCTTATTGCCTCCAAAACCTCACTCCTGGCATATCCCCTCCACCCCACCCATGCCCAGCCACCATGGGCTTTCTACCTCTTTAGGTTTCAATATTGGTGCAAGGAAATGATGCAGCAAACTGAGTTTGCACATATGTAGTTAGCTCATTTTCCATCGTGGGAGTTTCTACAGCTGATTTCACAGTATTCATTGAATGTAGTATAATGTTAGATTGTTAAGATTGCCATTGCTGCAAAATTAATTATTTTCTCAAAGTGTAGAAAATTACCAAGCAGGTGTCTCTTGAAAGCAATAACCAGAATCATCTGAGCAATTAAATGTGTAAATGTAAATTCATTTTAAATCAGAATTACTTCCTTTGTTCTAAATCTGAATAATATTTGGTTAAACTACTTAATGAATAAACAAGTGGTATGTGGATGTCAGTAACTACCAATGAATTGACAATCTTCTCAAAGGAACACTCTTATATAAGTGCAGGTTTCTCATGAGGGCACATCATTTTAAAATGTGCCTGTGAGGGTGGGCCACGGTGGCTCAGCAGGCAGAGTTCTCATCTGCCATGCCGGAGATCCGGGTTCAACTCCCGGTGACTGCCCATGCAAAAAAATAAAAAAAAATGCCTGCTAGTCCATGAAACTGAGAAGTGTGGGTCAGTCCTTACTTTCAAGTATGAACTAAAACCAACTTATCAGCTGATTTTATAAATCCTCCTCAGATACCACCATCATTTCCCTAAAAACAAAATACAGGAAGAGAGAAGAATGTGAAGTAATTTCCAATAATCATTTAGCAGGGTATCTGCTTGTATTAATCTGGTATTTGTCAGGAAATCAGTAACTCAAAAAGTTCCTTGGATAAAAAGTTTTAATGATTGTATTGGAATTTACATCAGTGATTGATAAGCAGAGAGACAAAGGTCAGGAAAGTCAAAACTGAAATTCAATCCAGTTTCTGCCTAAGGTCAAAGAAGCAGATACTGAAGAACCTCAGCCTGAAAAACCAAAGTAGGTGACTCTCAAAGGCTTGCTTAGCAGCTGTTGTGGGTCTCATAATATCTCAGAAAATTCCCAACAACTGCTTCCAAGAGTATGTTGAGAAGCTGCTATAATATCTGCTAACACATTTGGCTGCAACCACTTCCAGAGAATCATCAGTTCTCCTCCATCTTCTCTTATGCCTTTCAAACCTTGTAAAATTCTTCTCATTGGCAAATTCTAAAGCTGGATCCTTTAGAGAAGGGGAGTCCGGAGAACGTACTTCCCTGCTTTTTCTTCACATTGCAGGGATTGAGAGTTCATAGTGATGTCAAGTTGTCAACAGACAATACAGAAGAGTCCATCTCTGTCAACTCAGTATCCACACATTTGCAACCTTGGTTTTAGGATCAGTGACATACAGACATTGCCAAAAACAGTAAGGAGACTATTGGTGAATAATTGGTGAATAAATTAATAGTGGAGACTGGAAAGGCAGTAAGGAAAATGATCTTGGAGACTAGAATGAGAGCAACTCATGTTTTGTCATAGCAAAACAATTTATAAATCTGTGATCTGCGTGCCAATTAGCTTTTTATATTTGTGTGTATGAGGTAGGAAAAGAACTAAATTTTGCAAGCAAAAAAAAATTTAGAGGAAATACAAGCTAGGACTTGCTGGACTGGAAAACAAAACTATTTCACCTTACTGGTCTGTCCAGATGGCAGAAAATATTCTCAAAGTAAAAATGGGGGGGAAATCAAATCAAAGATATGGCTATAACACCCCTTATTAAAATTTCAGAAAGATTTAAGGAGATACTGTAGCTCCTCTCAGCTAGACAAAGAGACTTTGAAGAATCTTAATGGTGTTGTTCTATAACCTTATTATTCTGTGCAAAGTAAGTTTGTCTTGACAAGTACTATGCACGTGGCATTTGGAGCATGTTATGACTTCTAATCAAACTCATCAAGAAACACAAAGTGCATAAAAGAATTACACTAACATGAGTAAAAGGGGAAAGAGACAGCTCAAAATGAAAAGACTTTCTATAAGTAGAAAGCAGGCTGCAATGTCTACTAAGATATAAATCTAGCCTATTTAGAGAAAATAGACTTTTTTTCCCCAGCTTTATATATATATATAGAAAAGACAGGACCTCTCCAAGGGCAAAGTCCGGAGCCTACAGGGGGAATTCAAGAGTTACAGAGTACAGTGGATTAGGGAACCAAGTTTGGAAGAAGTGCATCCTAACCCTTGCAACATTAAGTTTGGAAGAAAGTTGGTGCTAACCGTTGCAACAGTTTTCAGACTAGTGGTCTCTATGTGCCTCCTGTTTCCTTCTTTTTGAATAGGAGTGTCTGCAGCAATTATCTTGTCCCTGGCTCACCATTACATATTGGAGATGGGGGAATAGATAACTTGTTTTTTTAATTCCCAGATCATTGCACCAGATGATCTTCATCTGTTTCTGGAACTGATGCAAAACACAAGATTATGGCCTTGGAGACTGATGCCATGAGTGACTGAAATCTGGGGAGCCTGGAATGGGGTGAGTCTATTTTGAGTATAAGACATAGGTGAATCATTGAAGCCAGAGGACAGACTATGTTAGATTGTCATATCAATTGCTCTTAGTGGATCAAGGGTCTCAGTATCCACATCCAGTCCCCTCCTACAAGGACTATTTCCTTTATCATGTGACTTGCTTCAGCCAAAATATGTGACCATTTAGAGCTGGGAACTCCAGAAAAACATCTTCTTAGACTTAATCCATGCCTATGGGTGTGAACTGTTACAAATAGGACCTTTTGATGAGGTAACTTCAGTTGATATGTGGACCAGTTAAATCAGATTGAGCCTTAATATTATTGTGGAAAGCCTTATAGGAAAGGTCACAGAGAAAAAGAAAAAAAAAAAAGAGGAAACAGCCAGAAGATGAAAGCTATGGAACCCAAAAGAGAAAGAAAAGGCCAAGAGAGGCTACCATGTGATAGCCATATGACAGAAAATTCAGCAACCAAAGTTCTCCAGCAGCCAGCCCCAGAATACCAATCTTCTGGGGAAAAGCATTGCAATGAGGATGTTCTAGGAGAAAGCATTCTTCTAGCTTCATAACCACTACCCAATAAATTCCCATTGTTTAAGCCAATGCATTGCATGGTATTTGCTTTAGCAGCCAGGAAACTGAGACAACAGAGGTCTGATAATGCTTGCTAATAGGAACGGGTGCCTCCTAAGAAGTCAGAAACTGCCTTTGTCTTATGAAATACAGTCGAAGCTCATTGATGATGAAAGTTCATGTGGAGAGAGGGGCCCCGCTGTGCCAGCCTTTTCAGCTAAAGCCAGCTTCCATGTAACCCATATGAGACGGACCTGAGCTCATATTCCATTGTTCACCTGGCCTCCCTAAGCTCCCACTCTGACCTGTGGACCAGAGTGGTGTTTTGGGTCCCTTGGAATTAATGTCACTTCTGAACCAGTGTCGAATAATCCCCCAAATATCTCATCATTTCCTTTTCCCCAGTGCTCAGTTACTCTGGTAAAAGGCCATCAGTCTCCTTGGGGAAGGCTTGGAGGAAGATTAACAGTATAAATTTGTGGCAGTTGTAACAGGGTTCTCCCCCAAAGGGACCTGGCCTCCCCTTCATTCAAGGGGCTGTGAGTCTGTAAACTGTCTCATATCTGGAAATTTATTAAGGGGCCATGACTCTGTGCTTTGTAATTCAGGTTCGACTTCTGTTCTGACTCCATGTAATCCACTGGATGGATGTAGCTCTATTAGTGAGTCCAGGTGAAACCATCAGAAGAGACCACCCACCCAACTTGGAGAATCATAAGAAATAAATCAATTTTATTTGAAGCTACTAAATTTTGATTTTTTTAAATGCAGCAATAGATAATAGATGCACCTAGAAAGAAATACTTGGGATATCATTAAAAACTGAAAAGGGAAAGTTTGTCATAACAGGAATGGGCTACCATGGCAACTAAAGAGCAGAGAAAGGTGTGAGTGTAACAGAAATGAGTGAAACTTAGAAATCAGTTAGGCTGCAGAAATCAATTCTAGCACAGGCAGCCAGTCTAAGCCAGTGTTTCTCAGAGTACAGTCTGTGGAACCCTGAGGGTCCCTAAGACGGTTCCAGAAATTCCATGAGGTCAAAACCATGTTCATAATAGTTTCTTTTTCACTTTGTTGACGTGTATGATGGTGCAAAATAAATGGTGATTAAAACTGCTGGATTATTAAGACAAAACAAGACAATAGTACAAATTTCTATTAGTAATCACGGTACGTCACACACTTGTGGTAGAAAACAAATGCCAGTTTCATGTTAAATTGCTCCTGATGAAGTAGCAAAAATTAGTCATTTGAAAAAAGCTCAATCCTTGAGTACACATCTTTTTAATATTCTGTATAACTAAATGGCAAGTATGCATAATTCCCTTCTGTGTACCAAGGTATGAAATTGTCTTGAGGGAAAACACATGTGCAATTGATGGGTAAACTAGCTGCTCCTTTCATCAAAGGCCATTTTTACTTAAAATCATGGCATACAATCAAAATCATGGTTAATCAGATTTGGGTATTTGGCTGATATTTTCTTGACATAAATGAGTGAGCCTATCACTTCAAGGAAAACAATTGATGTTTTGGGTTGTAAATGATAAAATTTGAGTTTTCAAGCTAAGGTTAGAATTTGGAAAAATTTGAATGCATTACTTGGTTCCTGATAGCTTCCCAATACTTAAAGACTTTTCTGATATGAGTAGCAGTGTATTAATGAATAATGAATTAATGAAAGTGAGTTTTTGATATTGTATATTGAAAGGAAGTAACATTTTGAAGATCTCCATAACTCAAGAGCTAATGTTTTCTAAATGGCCAATGTTAGGAAGCTACAAAATTATTCATGGGCAAAAGATCCATTCAAAGTGCAAGATAGAGCATTGGGTTTCATATAATATGGTGTGAAATTGATAAGGTTTTAGATTCCATACTATAACTGAATTTTAAGAAGAAAAAACATCATTAACTGAAAAGGCTGTTATTTTTTTCATTTACTTCAACCAAAACAGCATATTGCAACAGATTGACTGCAGAAGAAATAAGGGCAAATCACTGTCTTTTATTAAGACAATCGTTGAAGAAATTCGCAGAAAATATAAAACAATATCACTTTTAGCACTGTTTTATTTTAGAAAATAGTTGTTTTTCATAAAAATGCTATATATGTTTATTTGTATTGGTTATATTGCTGTTTAAATGAATTAGTAATTACTTTATGAATTTCTCAATTTTAATTTTTAATACTTGAAAGATTATTAAGTATAGCTCATATAAGCAAAAGTTATTTTGGATCTTCATTACATTTTATCCAAATAAAACATGTGAAAACTATTGGTCTGAAAAGTGTGTTTAAAGGATGTCACATGCCAAACCCCATGGTTCAGATAAGTTTTGTTATCCTCAAAGCTCAAATCCTAAGGAAGTCATAGTGGGGAGAACTTCTAGGAGGGAAATTTTGGACAAGCAATCAAATTTCAATTATGACAAGCCTACCATTGGCTAGAGATAAGGAAAACAGGAGTCAACTACCTGGGAGAGCAGACTGGCAATAACGAGAGGAAATATCAGAACCATGATTAAACGGGTTGGTGGTCAGTATAGCCTAGAAAATATGGGTCAGAAAGAAGCCCAATTCTGTGGACTGGGTATAAATGGTGTAAGAGGAGGTTTATCAGTCCTCTGGTTAATAAATCAGGTAGATATTTTCACTTATTTCACACCCACTAGTAGTGGGGCTGGAAATACTGCTGTGTGTCATTCTGTGGGTAAAAATGGCCAGATATTTGGGCAAGCCTGGACTGGAGGACCTTTAGATTGAGCTTCCAGGAACTCCTCCTGCATTTATGGCTCCTCTTTTGCTTTCTCTTCTCTACATTGAAATTTACCAGTAACTTCAAAAGGGAAAAGGGTGCTTCATGTTTCTACTTCTCTGGTCACTTATCACATCTCCTCACCTTTGACTTTAAATCATGATGGGCTGTATAATGAGATCTCTTCCAGAATTCATTACTAATATAAGAAGATAATCCACAGATGGGCATGAGACTAGGTCAGACATTTGGGAGGCACAGACAGATCACCTAAATTGGACATGGTATGCTTAATAAAGCAAAATGTGATGGGCTAGGGGTGGATATCCAAATTCAAGAAGGTAATTGAGTTGACGTATCTGAGCTGTGTAAAACAAAACCAAATTCAAAAGATCTAGAGACCTGATCCTTGCATTTTACCTGAGCCCATATTACACTTGTTCCTAAACTTCATTAAAAATTCAAAATATTCAACCCTGGCTCGTTTCCTTAGCCTGTTGCACCTCTCCATTCTGATATTGGCCCAGCATCACCACCAACATCTTCCCTTGACCTTTGACCCCAGTCTGTATCCTGATTCCTGACCCAATCTTGAATCAACTCAATTATGCCTTTCTGTGGGAGCACTGATGGAAAATTAAAAAAAAAAAAAACTATTTTTATTATATTATATTCCAATTACTTTTTAAAGGCTCTAATTTCAACTACATCCTCCAGAGTGTTCTGTAATCTTTTTCCATATACCTACTCCCTAAAGCAACAGTATCACTACCTACAAACCCTACCACGCCACCTGCACATGACACTTGGCTCAAATGCAGATCTTATCCTCATACTTACCTTCTTTAAAAAATGTTATGGCTTCTGACTGCCTACAAAATAAAAGCTAGTGTCCTTATAACAGGCATTGTTTTAGCATTGTCCTTAGCATAGCATAGCATAGCATCGTCTTCCTCAGTTTTCTTTCATGTCTCCTCTAGCCATGGCCCTAATGTGACTTTGCTGTAGTCACATCAGACAATTTGCTTCACATGTCTGAATCTAGCCTACATTTTTTGCCTCATGCTTTTCCCTTTACATAGAAACGCTTTCACTATTTACCACAGTATAATGAATTCTCCCTCATACTGAAAGTATTTCCATTTTATATGCACCTCCATAATGCGTTGTTCTATTGTATTATAATTATGTCTTTAGTTATTTCACCACTATGGCTACCTTCTTAAAAACAAGAATAATATGTTGCATTGTTGTTTTGTTTTATTTATGGGGTATTTTTCTTTCGTATCTTTTATAACTAGCAGGCTAACCAGCTGGTTAACAGCATTAAATAGTTCTTAAAGGAATAAGTGGCAGGTAAGGAATATAATAATAGCAGAAGGGAAATCTCAGAGTTAGAATGGCAGTTAAATTTTTTGGAAAACACAATGAGCACATTCCTACTATCACAATGTACACATGTAGAAGTGGTCAGTGCCTTAAATATTCCCCCAAGAAGAAATATGCAGTTCATACTATTGGTTATTTTTTTCCATTTGAACATGGATTTTTACTTTATAAAGCAACCTTTATTTTACAGAAGCTTATAGCTTAACCTGAATGAGGACAATGTAATTGGACATTACGTCCTGAATTAGAATATTCTTTAGAGTAAACACACTGTACATTAGCAGAAAAGTAAATGCGTTATATGACTTGATCAGTAAATTGGCAAATATTCACACAATAACTTCTGGAGAAACTTTTCTTTCTCTGCTATTTTCAAGAGGACTACACGAATTTCATGGGTTTATAGAACTATGTGAAGAGTGATCTTGATTATTTCTCAGTGAAGACATTTGGAATACAGAATACAGTCTGTGTTCTAAGAGTAGGAGAAATGGGTGTGACAATAGTCTGTGTTTGGTAGCCTAGAAATGGTCCAAAGCACCATGAGCACATACTGTGGAATTTCAGATATGAAAAAATAGTATGAATCACGTCAGAGGCCATGTCTGAGGCCATGTCTGAATTAATGAAGGTAGATGATTCTACTAAAATTCTAATTGAAAGTGGAAAGAAAAATAAGACAAAAAAAGGAAAACACCACCAGTGTGATTGACTGCATTTATTTGTTTTCCTTTATTTTCTGTATAAACACAACTATCAGAAGATTAATTCATTTTCTAAATTTAATAATCAGAGAAGTTCTTGTAAATTACAATAGAATTTAGATGGCAAGTTTTAATTTTTTTCTTTCAATGTTAAGTACCATTTTATTGAGTCTATTTTAAATGCTATAATGTGGCACTTAGAGAAATCAGTTGAATTATCAAATAATTCACCTTTTATGAAAAATACAGAATGCATTTTTATTTTGGAAACTCACATAACTATTTCCAGACAGTTTCTCTTGTTTAATTTTCTATTTAAAATGCAATTTCAGGATTATCTTTTGAAAAAATTCTTATGCCAAAACTGTGTATGAGGCAAATTAAAGTGGAAAGTTATTTTTATTTTTAATATGGAAATTTTCAGCACTTCTAAATCAATTCCTATAATAAACACTAAAGAAATGTTATTACAAAGGAATTGTTCAATTTTAAAAACAATGTTTTCCATTGAATATATAGTGAAAATTTTATAAAAGAATAAGAGGTAAATGGGAAGAGAAGTAGAAATTAATTATTCTACCATGTGTCTAATATATCTAATTGGTGTGGAAATAAGTGAGCTTGCCTTAGCATTTAGCAGAGACTCAAAAGCAGGCAGAAATGAGAAGGTTTTATAGAGGAAAAAGGAAAAGATTTCAGCCTTGCCTGGAGGCTGTTGGCCTGGGAAAGCTGGAAGTGGGCTAAGGATAAGTGAGGCATCTTATGTGATTGGTCAGGGAAGCATGTTTGGCTTTTTTCTGGTTGGTCCTGAACTGGAAGGAGGAGTGGAGCAGAAGTTAGGGAAACTGTCAATTATCGATCAAGTAGTCAAGTCCTGGATATTGGGGGTCAGTTGTTGCAGGGATTATGATTTGACTTTCTGAGATTTTTGCTACAGATAATGGTGGGCTAGCTTCCTGGACTGGTTGATGATTGATGGTGGGCCACACTGTCCAGGCTTGATTACCGCTGATAGTGGGTCAGAGTTTCCTGATTATTGTTCCCTTGTGTATTCAGTCTCTCATTGGTTTTGGAGTAATCCCTTCACCTGTAACCATTGACCCCTAAAAATATTTCTAGTGCAAATAGCTAAAGACTGTGAGATCCACTGATGTTGAAAGCATACATCATAGAATTTCATGACAGTCCTGACTGTCATGAAATAGTGTGTCTTATATACACACTATTTCATCTTAGGCCCTGTGTTCCAATATTGATTTTAGAAAATATGTCCATATGGCATAACTCTCATAACGGGATGGAAAGAATGGAAATTACGTTGGGGGGGAGAGGGGTATTGGCCTGGTTAGAGAGTTGCACAAAGACAAAAATAAGAAAAAGTCAGAGAAACATCAGAAGAAAATTCCAAGAAATGAGTTAAGAATTGAGAAAGAGATGCTGAGAAAGTTACGTGGCCCAGTATCAGAGCTGTTCTTAATAGAGAGAAACGCAGGTGCTATAGCAGTGAAAGAATTGGAGAAGTAGCTGAAGAACAATGGGTTGATTACTTCCAGAGACCTGACTCTCTGGGCCAACAATGTCAGCACCACTTGGAGACGTGTTAGAAATGAAAAGGGTTGGGGCCCCCCAGCAATCTGTATTAACCAGCTCACCAGGTGACTCTGAGGAAGCTTAAATTTAAAAACAACTGGATTAGAATTTCTCTGAAGATTTTAACTTCCATTTTGGTGTTGTCTTAGGTACCATCTTATTTTCCTAGAACTGCTGTAACAAAGTACCACAAACTGTGTGGTTTAAAACAGCAGATCTGGAGAAGAAAGTCCAAAATCGAGGTGTGAGCAGGGCTGTGCTTGCTCTGAGGTCTTGTAGGGTTCTGGCGGTGGCCTACCAGCAATCCATAGCATTCTTTGGCTTGTCACATAATTAAATCTCTGTCACTATCTGCCTGTGTCCCACTTTCCTTTCCTCATAAGGGCACAGACATATTGGATTAGGATCTACCACCAGAGTTGGTGGAAGGTTTGAACTATTGAGGGGACACAATACAATCCATTACAGTTGCCCTTTAAAGTAGATTAATGTTGACATAAATGATATATATATATATATACAACTTCTTCTTTGCAATTACATATAGAAAAACTAATTTTCCAGGAAGCAAGAAGGCGAATTTCGTCTCAAATTGCTAAAGAGCCACCAAGCACCCTGACTTCTATGAGTATCAGGAAATACAAATTAAATTTAGTACTGGCAATGCAGACACATGTAGAATGGTAAATATGCTGTGCTCGGAGGTTTTATCATTTAAATCACATGACATTTTCACCATATATAATATATATGTCAAGTATTTTTATATTATTATCAGTTGCAACAAATGAAACATAACTGCTTCAAAATAAAGTTAATTCAAATTATATGGAAGTAATAGTGGTACTAATTATAAAGATTCAATTTTCTACCTTCCCTTTGTCTTTTCCTAAGATAGAGGTTGTAGCTGCTAAAAGTTTATAAAAGAGAAAGAGAGGAGGGAACATTTACAAAAGCAATAATATATCTTATAAAAACTATTGATCATATTTCATTACAGCCCAGTTGTTTTTCTCTGACTTGTAATTAAGTAATGGCATGCACTAAAACAAAAGCTCTCAGGCCACGTGTGGCCAGTCCTTTTTCAGACGTGAGGTCAGATAGTCCTTATGATAGTGACTTGTGAAGGAGAATAACTTCCATTTCAGGGTGAGTACCATTCTGAGCTCCCCTTATGGGCAAGTTCGCCATGGTAAGTGAGTTATTTGATCATTCATGTTATTGTTTCCATGTATGGTTATTTGGCCTCAACTAGTCTTTTTTTTTCTTTTAAAGCAAATTCACTACTTACGTCCACAAAGACTACTAAACGCTACTCAACATTTTCCTAATTTCATAAAATGACCATGGGATATGAGAGGTTTACTAAAAATATATCTATTTTTTACCTTAATTCCCTTTTATAACTTCTATATCCTGGCACAAAATATATTTGAAGTTTCTTAAGTCTCCATGGGCCCAATGATAATGTTCTCAATGTAACTTTGAATTAAGCACAAAATTATTTATAATTTTTAATATCGTTTTTTATGTACTATTTTCTTATGTTATATTATTGTACCATGCATCAATAAAAGCATATGCCATAAATATATATTCCTCAGTGGACAAAGTGAAAAGTATAGCTAGGGATAATAAGGGGTTTTTTTTTTAAAGATTTCTATAATGGTGGAGATTTGATTGATTAATAGGCTAGTCTATTAATTAAAAACATTTCTTTTGATTCATATTTTAAGAAATGTTTTCAGAATAACTGTTGCTGTTATACTCATTGGATTTCTTAAATTAAATGAAAAGATAAATAAAACCTACAATGAGCACTCCATTTTTTTTTTTTTATCCATTAAATATTCTGGAAGACATCCACACACTTTAAAAAAAAATTTATTTAGAAAGGGAGAGAACAACCTTTGAAGCCTTCTCTGAACTTTTTTGTCCCCTCCTCTGTTACAGGTATCCATTTTTCAGACATATTAATCTTGTAAACAAAACAAAATGGATTTCTTAAATTCATCTGATCAAAACTTGACCTCAGAAGAACTGTTAAATAGAATGCCATCCAAAATTCTCGTGTCCTTCACCCTCTCTGGGCTGGCTCTAATGACAACGACCATCAATTCCCTTGTGATTGCTGCAATTATCGTAACCAGGAAGTTGCACCATCCAGCCAACTATTTAATTTGCTCCCTTGCGGTCACCGATTTCCTGGTAGCTGTCCTAGTGATGCCCTTCAGCATTGTGTATATTGTGAGAGAGAGCTGGATCATGGGACAAGTGGTCTGTGACATTTGGCTGAGTGTTGACATTACCTGCTGCACATGCTCCATCTTGCATCTCTCTGCTATAGCTTTGGATCGGTATCGGGCAATCACGGATGCTGTCGAATACGCCAGGAAAAGGACTCCCAAACATGCTGGCATTATGATTACAATAGTGTGGATTATATCTATTTTTATCTCGATGCCTCCTCTATTCTGGAGGCACCAGGGAAGTAGCCGAGAGGATGAGTGTATCATCAAACATGACCACATCGTTTCCACCATTTACTCAACATTTGGGGCTTTCTACATCCCCCTAGCACTGATTCTGATCCTCTACTACAAAATATACAGAGCAGCAAAGACATTATACCACAAGAGACAAGCAAGTAAAATTGCAAAAGAGGAACTGAATGGCCAAATTTTCTTGGACAGAGGTGAGAAAGGCACAAGACTGGTCTCCACATCCTACATACTAGAAAAGTCTTTGTCTGATCCATCAACAGACTTTGATAAAATTCACAGCACAGTGAAAAGTCCCAGATCTGAATTCAAGCAGGAGAAATCTTGGAGAAGGCAAAAGATCTCAGGCACAAGGGAACGCAAAGCAGCCACGACTCTGGGATTAATCTTGGGTGCATTTGTAATATGTTGGCTCCCTTTTTTTGTAAAAGAATTGGTTGTTAATGTCTGTGAAAAATGTGAAGTTTCTGAAGAAATGTCAAATTTTTTGACATGGCTTGGGTATCTCAATTCTCTTATAAATCCACTGATCTATACAATCTTTAATGAAGACTTCAAAAAAGCATTCCAAAAACTTGTGCGATGTCGATGTTAATTTTAAGAAAGTTTATTGTTAAAAAGTTATTTTGGGGGGGAGGTGGAGCAAGTAACGAAATGAATGCTAAATGATAAAACATTTAACCTTCTAGAAGGTAATATATCAAAATGATAAAATTATAAGAATATAATTTTTATTTTAAAAGTGACAAATACAAATTTATAGATTTAAAGATTTCTTTTACCATCATTCTAGAGTACTAGGAATAGCAAATAATTTTATGCAAGTTATAAACAGTATTTTCCCTATGCAATGTAGCAAAAGCCTAATTGGGAAAAATATATACATATAGTATTAATATCAGTGATTTTCCAGGTTTATGTCTTATAACAATTACAATGAGATTTCGCATTTGCAATATACCTCCATCCACAATTTCTATCCAGTGTTTTATTATGTAATTCTGTTTTGTGGAAAAGATATGACTCACCAAAAGAAATCACATATCTCCTATATAATTGCTCTGTTCCCCTTAGAGGAAGACAAAAAAAGAGACAGCTCTTATTTAGTTTGAAGTAAATGCAAAAGTCTAGGATTGATATTGCCTTTGTATTTAAGTCGTAAAGAGTAATCATACAGTGAATTAGGTATTGCAAAATCATTCTGGAAACTGAACTTGTGTATACTTAAAGATGTTCTGTTTCTTTAACGCAAACTCCTAAAAAAGATCTTCTTAAACATAAAATTATGAATATTAGAAGCCAAAGCTTAGTAGCAATAATTCAAGGTGAGAGGAAGGTGTTATAATTGCCCTATGCTCATTTAGGAATAAAATTGAAGGCACTAAATATTCTAGACTATATACCATGATTTGTATTATAGTTTCTAACATCATTTCAAAAAGACCAAGTGTTTTTCATTTATCTTAATTTAATAAGCTTGTCCACTAACTAAAACGTCCATGGTGCGTTGTCCTTCAGCAACTCCATACCATTGATTTGAGCTTTATTTATCTTTCAGTATAAAGAATGTGATAGGAACTCTTTGAGCTTCCATTGATTAAAAAAAAAAAAAAACACTCAATTTCCAATTGGTAGAAATGAACAGGTGAAGACATATTACACTAATGAAAGTTTTATATACAACTCCCAATTAGTTCCTCTACTAGTTTAGTGAGCCAAAGCTATTCCACAAGTTTCTCTTCCATATTTGTAGAGTAATTTGAAAATAATAGAACCATGCTTCTGAGGAGGTTTCATTCCATTTAAACCAGGGAGGTCATAGACCACCTTTTTGGAAGGCCTGTAGCCAACCAAGATCATTTGAAAAACAATACATGCCCTATTTTTAAAAGTTGCACACTTATGTGTACTGTAAATAACCTTTTTTAGTGTACTACATCAATTTTTTACATATTCATGACACATTACACTCAATCTAACAAATATTTAGAATTCTCATTTTATACAAAGCATTGAGCCATGTACTATGGTAGATATGGGATATAATAAAATACAGTTTCTTCTCCTAAATAGCTTACAATCTAAAAGAAAATTATAATATGGAAGAAAAATAAAAGGTCTAGCATGGAAGTTGTTTACACAGTTATGACAGTTTAAAGGAAAATTGATCACAGAATTGAGAAAAATCAGGAAATTTTCACAAAGGTTGTATCTGAACTGAGTGTCAAATGAGCATCATTTGGGCAACTGAAATGGAAGAAGCACAATCCATGGGGTAGCAAATCAGGAATCTAGACTATAGCACAAAAGTTTTTGGTGCAGCCTGTTCATGAAATAGCAATGAGTTTGACAGCTGTTTAAAGCATAGAGGAAAAGGAGATGCAAAGAAAAAGTGGGCCTTCTTGTGTCTGACTTTGAATGTCAGAAAAAGTAATCTACAGTCAACACCTCCCATTCATTCAAAAACAAACACACAAACTTCAAGCAGGATGTAGCTCATCAAAATACATCTTCCTGTTGTGTGTTGGATTATGCTCAGATCTAGGAAAATAATACAATAAGTGATAAGGAAGTTAAATCTCCCCTCAGACTCAGAGGAGAATCAAGTTCATTATGTCTGTTTGTTCAAGGCCATTTTTTAATCGAGGGTCCACAAAGGATTACATTAATTATCACCTCATCTGTGTGTTTCCCCCACATGCTGAGGGTAGAGATCATGCCATCCCTCAAAAACAAATATAAGTTATTTCTCTTTAATATATCTTTATATAATAGTGGTAATGAAGGAGCCAATAATCTTCAATTTGTACTTTCTACTTTCTTTGAAATCTATGAACAAATTACACATAACATAAAATACTTCCTCTTAAGACATAGAATTTATTTTCTCAATGAAAAAATTTCCAAGTTACTAAAACTAGGATTTTTACAGAAAAATACATTTTTCATTTCTGTAATAAATGTCACAATATAATGATTTATATATTTAACTAAGTCAGAAGAAGAAAAATATAAATGTCATATTAAGTAGTTAAATTTCAGATAATAAGTTATACCTCCTGCTACAGTTTTAAATAGATCAGCTCCAGAGAAGTAAGTGGAGGTTTTAATCATGCTCTGCTTCTTCTAAGTTGTTTCCAATGGAAGATGTGTAAAAGATAAGGACAGATACCAAGAGACAATAGGAAGTAAAACTACTGGATACTCTAAGTTCTGTCCAAAACTCTATCAGACAAGTTGTGTTTGAAAATCCACGACTGCTTGTGAAACATGGTCTTTATTATAAGACTGGTTTAAGAATATGTATTGCCTAGGTTAACAGTTTTTGTTGTTGTTGCGTTTATTCATTTTGTATTAGCCCTACAAGGTCTAATTACAGCATAAACAGCTTTATCCAAATACTGGCAGTTGATGGGTCAATCTTGATTAGGAGCAATTTCCATTTTGAATCTCTAAAACCAATCTTCTTTTCCCTTTTCTGGTGAGCTTGATTTTCCTCTATGTGCCCCCAGGGAATGCATTTTTCCTGCATGCAGAGTGGAGAATTGCTTCTTTGGGTCCCACTTCCAAATTCTTGCTTATGCCAGTTCCAAATTTAAAAATTCCTTCAGCAGAGCATAATCTCAAATTCACAGTCTCAATCTTGTCCATGTCCTTCTGTATCTAAGATTTTTGTGTTAAAGAGAAATAGAGAATTAACTAGGGAATTTGTTGATTTGCTCCCTAAAATATCGTAAAAGTGGAGTTAATGATCAGCTTCTTACTGAAATGTACTCCTCTCCTGCTAGGAAGAAACCATTTTCTCATGAATTTAAACAAGACTATTTTGGACTTATAGGTCAGAGAATCAGGTTTATTGTATTGCAGTAGGAAGAAAACTTGAAGAGCTTTGCTTTAATATATTCTGAAGTCCTTCAAAAATAATACTGCCCAATTTAACCTGTGTCCACACTGAAGTACTTCATTTCAGAAAGTATGTGTTTTTAATACTTTCCTATTAACTAAAATGATTATATTCAAACCTTTATTTTGCCAGGAACTATTTCTAAAAGCAAATTAATATTTCTGACATGAATAACGTAATTGTTTTCTTATGATATTTTGATAATTTCTCTTGGTCTTTTGAATTAATGTGCTATCTCTCATTATTTAAAATGAGGAATTTATTGTTAGTAAAACTATTTTCCAACATTTTAATAAATGTTTGTTGATGATATAGAATTTCTTCTCTGCACAAATCATGGTAATACTTAAAATCCACCTGCAAGTAAAAAAATATTTCCAAATTCTTTACATTCTCTGATTAGACCAGAAACCAAAAACTGTTTGAGAATAAAGCACTGTATAACATCACTTTTATATTACACAATAGCAGTGATATATTTTGTCTAAGCACTCTTTCATTAAAATTTGTTTCATCACAGTTCCAGTTTTTACCATCAAAAATTTTCGTCTCTGAAAGGGAAATAAAATGACCTTACTGGTTTAAGTAGACCAGCAAAGCTTGCTATGTCATTTTTCTGTGCTCCCCAATATCCTTCTCTTTATATGCTATTAATATTCCTAAACCTTATGTAGTTAATATTATGCCTAAATTATTATTACACTCATCACATAATTATATTATATATTATATTATTAGTACTTATTTTACAATATTATTTTATATTATATGGCTTGATCTACTCTTTTGGGGTTTTGCTCTGCTCCAACCCAATAAATAAGGAAAAATTTACACATGTCCCTCCTCCAAATGTACACACATTGATCATTTTCTCTTTATATTAGTTGGCTTTACTAGGATTCTAGGAGATCTGTGACCTGTGTAGTATATATATGTGTGTCTTCTCATTTTGCAAAGCAAGTTTGTGTTAATAAGGACTGAACTGGAAAATTTTTGCTCTCTTTAGTGTAGCACACTGTTGACCATGAACTTGAAGAACTTGGAGGAGACTCTTTACCTAGAAGGAGGAGAATTTCAAATTTCAGATTTTAAAAACTTATGTGCCTAAGAATCACCTGAGATACTTGTCACATAGGCAGATTCCAAAGATTCTGAGTCTCTGAGTCCAGAGTAGAGCTCAAGAATTTGAGTCTTTAGCAAGGATCTCAGATTATTATAATGAAGATGGAATTTAGATCTTCTCTGGAAAACTCTGCTGAAAAGCGCCTAGCTAGTTAAGTGTTTTGTGGAGCCATTGTTATAGCAAGTGAATAAAAAAATTCAGCACCACTTCACTAGTAGACATACACAGTCAGCATCAAGGAAATTACTTTACTACTACATGAAAAGTACCTAATGCAAAACTGAGCAGAAGCAGAAGTCACAATCACATCGTTGAGTGGTTGTAAAGCATTATTTTAAAAATGTTAAAATTTGTTCTCAGACAGCATATTATTTAAATTTTCAAAGGAAAAGAATAGCATTTTTTTCATCCTTTATGAAGCAGCAATTTAGAGTAGAGAACTTTCTAGATTTTAAATCAGAAAAGGCCAAATTTGAATCCTGATTCTGCTAATCATTAACTTGATGCTGAGCAAATTTCTTCATTTATCTTACTTTCCTCAAATTAGAGTTGAAAGAATAAGGAGATAGAGTGAGGTAAAGGAAAAGCTCTTGAAAACTCTAAAAGACTATAAAATGTAAATTAGCATTATTATTGTTCTCGGTAGTTGGTTTGGTATGAGTCAAAGCACACTTGAGCAGGAAACCTGATGTTCTGAGTGTACTGCCTTCTACTGAGTCTGGCAAGAAGACAGTAACTGATTACCTCTTGCTCCTTTTGGCTCTCCCTGGGAAGCTCTATCCTCAGAAGATAAGTAACTAAGTTCCAACAACCCTATCCACAGCTACAGCAATGCCATCCTTGTGGGTACCCAGCAGTCTCTTCCCTTGTGCTATTCTGCCATCCTTATTATTAAAATTCTCAGCATCTCCATTACTGAAAGCTTGGAATCTTCAAAACTTGTTTAGCTTTGTAGAAGGATGCAAGGCAATCTTAATATCCTATAAAAATTATAACTATAGTTTTTCCATCATTGATTTCTCTTTTCAACATATTCAGAAATGATTTCCCATATGTTCCAGGATTAGGGTTTTATTTTAATCTTTTAAAAAATAAAGGGGAAGCTTTCATTTAAAACAGGAATTCCAAATAGATTAAAGTAAGACTGGAGGCTTAGTTTTCCACTAAGGAAAACACCGCTAATTTATATAAGAAATTAATATTTGAAGAAAGTAGTCGATAATGGCTCCATATTGCTTATTGCATTACATTCAGATTCTTTTGCTTGGTCTTTAAGGTCTTACTATTAGTAATAAAAGATACTCCACCTGGATAGTTTTATGTCTCACTATCCTCTCTCATCCTAACAAATGTTCTCTTCTCCAATCGGTTTCCTCTGTTTGCTGTCCTTACACTATACCTTGCTCACCCTTGTCTCCATTGCTCTTTTGGTGCTTTATTCCCTCCCACCTGAAATGCCCTCCATCTTCTCAATGCCCAAGCAATTTTTCCTTCAAAGCACAGATTAAATTCCACTCCCTTCCAAGTATTCTGCTTGAAAAATCAGTATCACCCAATTCTGTCTTCAATAATTGCTTATTTGACTTAAGTATCCCTAATTTCTTCATGAGTGTTTATCAACTAAAAATAATAACATAGTTACTTAAAAGGATGTACTTATATTCCTTCCATACAGAAGTCAAATATTTGTGAATACTAATCTACTTCTCTAAGTAACCCTGGTCAATTTTACTTTGTCTAGTGATTAAAATGTAGTTAAACATTTAACTTTACTAATTTATCTTTACATCTTTACTCCTTAATTTAATAAAAATAAATACGTGTTTTATTATCAAAAAAGAAACTAAGAAGTAACATGTTTTGCTTAAAATAGAAAAAGTCATTTTTTCAATGACTAGAGATTATCTTATTGCCAATTAAACACACGAAATATATACAACTCTAATTTTCTGGATAGGTTTATGCATAACAATAAGCTTCCATAAGCTGTTTGGTAATTATACATTATTAACCATATATGCAATATACAAAAATGCTTTAAATTGCCTATTTCTAAAAACAATATTTTGATCACTATTTAAAAATAGATAAAAATAATAAATATGCTTGGTCATATTAAAATTAAACTATCGGCTTCCAAAACATCTAATTGTGAAGTTACTTCCTCTTTAAACTTCTCCCTGGCTCAATCTCCCCCTGTTCCACAATTTGTATGTGGATAGAAAGAGGATAGCATTCTAGAGCAGGAAATATATCCAGTATAAAGTGGCAAAATGCAGTATGGTCTTCAGCTCAAAAGGAACAGCTCTTATTCCCTGGGGAATTATAGAAATCACTCCTTATATTATTAAATGCTGGAGACAAGTATTTCTTATCACCTTCATTTAGCTCAAGCATCTTAACAGAAGTAGGTCATAACTGGACCCACACCCAACTCATCATTCTATATAATTATGACACAGGCATTATTAGGCTGACCAATTATAGAAATGTCAACTCTTTAAACTTCCAAAATCTATAGCAAGAATCTGAGGACCACTCCAATCTTGGGAAACACCATCTTAACTCTAACTACCCAACTGGGCTACTACCCTTGTTCTCCAAAGGGCTTGCCCATCATAGTTATTACTTTGTCCACAGAATCAGGTTCTATTTGCCTACCCTTAGAAGAAGAGAATTAGGGGTGAACTGTGAGTTCATATTTTTATCTCATGTTTCTGTTTATGCTAGTATTTCAAAATATGAAAACTGAACTTAGCCATGACTTTTATATTAAGCTTGATTTTCTTTTCTACTGTATCATGTTACTAATCTACAAACTTGCTCTCTATTATTTTGTCCATACTCATACAAAAATAACTCCAATTATAAATGTGTGACAGGTACATTAGAAACTTCATTCCTTTTTCCTATTCTCATAGTATGTCATATCCAAAACATTTGGAGGCTCAGGTTGGGCAGTGTACTTATGTTGGTATTTTCCATTGAGTAATGTTTGAAATAGAGTTGTATTTGTTTGCTACTAAATCTGATTCAAAAATTTAAATATATTTTATTTTTCTAAATCCTCCCATTGATGAAAAATAATATATAGTAGTTATTACTTTTAGTAAAAAAAGACATAAAACACTAAGTTTATTTGAAATTAATGTCAATTGTCTGAACTATAGAAAATGTTCAAACATGAATTTTAATAGTCTATGATATATGAAAATCTGCTCAGTTTTATGCTGTTTTTAAAAGAGTAATAAATACATGCTGTAATTTGATATTGCTTAGCCCCTAAAACATAGTAAAATATGTAATAAATTATATTCTTCAAATAATGAGTATTGGCTTTAACTTAATGGTTTCAAAATATCCTATAACATTCTATTGAGAAAACTACAAAGGAAGAAGAAAAAATGCAACAGACATGATCTCAGATGTCCAAGTGTTTTTCAAATGTTTTGTGGAAGCCTGAGAAAGTGAGTACCTATCATTTGACTATAAACTCTACAATAACTTCACCTCTGGTCCTTCGGCTCATTTCACTCAAATTGAAAACTGAACATTCTCATTTTTAAAAATCCATTTTAAAAAAAGACAGTTCCTTTTATTTTCCTGAATTAAAAAAATCAATTAAAAAATAGTTATCAAATTACTGTCACTAAATAACATTCAAGTGCAAATGGGGAAAGACTATGGACTTTTCTTCATCCCTGCTCTGTGTTTTATTCTGAGTTCCAATCTTTCAAGAATAGTTTTAAATGTAATAGCATTGAATTACTTATTAGGTTTTGAGAAACATTTTCTTTCAACTTTGTCCCAAATTAAATTTTGATAGAGAAGAAGTGGAAGGAATTGTTAGTACTTAAGAAGATGAGAAGAAAGGTTATGATGTTGGCTAAATAAATAAAATATGTTTGCACATATCCCGCAGAGAAAAACACATTTTCATTTATTAAGGAAACTAAGTTAGAAGGACATAAGAAAACAAACAACATTTACACCTATACCCAAATATTTGTGAATGAATAATTGTACTTCCTGAAGAGATCTGAGTTTGTTTTTGCTGTTGCTTGTTTTCTCCTCTTTCTTCCCCCTCACCCTCCCTCTTCTTCTTTCAATTTATTATCTAACTATGATTTAAATAGTGGATGGATGAGCATTTGACATTTCTGCTTGATTACTGAATTAAATGGGATAGGGAGCAAAAGGTCTATTTCCCTTAAAATCTTTGTGTTTTCTAGACAACCCTCCCAGGACTCAGATTGAGCCCACAACTATAGCTTGCCTTTGGGATTGACCCATCAGCTGGGGCCAAGGGCTTGGGGCTTGGAGCTTGGAGCTTGTGCAAAGGACCTGGCTTCACATACATCAATCATAGCCTCAAGCATAGACTAACTTGAGAGCTGGGGGGTTATTACCGACTACTTAGCTTGCTGAAAACCATTTTGGCACAATGAATCTCTTCGTTGAGTCTTCAGAACAAATTCTATCTTGTACTCGGTCAGCTTAACTCAGCTGAAGTTAACTTTGTAATACTAGCAAAATTGGACTACCGCATTTGCCTGTTCAAAAATATAGTTGTCCAGATCATGTATTGATGCTGCTCTTTTTTTTCCTAACAGCTTTATTCACATACCATACAATCCATCCTAAGTGTACAATCATTGGCTCTTGATAAAATCACACAGTTATGCATTCATCACTACAGTCAATATGCAAACATTCTCATTTCTCCTGAAGAAAAACATCTCATATCCCTTAAATTCCCCTTCTATTGACATTAAGCTTTGGGGTAGTGCTTCTGTTGTAATTAATGAAAGAATATTACAATGTTACTGTTGACTATAAACCTTAGTTTAAATTAATTGTATTTTTCCCAAATAACATGCTATTATTAGCACCTTGTAACAATGATGTACATTTGTTCTAGTTCTTGTAATAACTTTCTTATATTTGTACAATTAACCACCATCTTTGTCCACTTTAATTTTCACTAAGTAATACAGTCCCAGTTTTACCCTCTGGTTTCCTTTTGGTGACCTACATGACTCTAGCCTTCCTCATTCAACCATACTCACACTCAGCTTTGTTAATTACACTTACAGTATAGTGCTACCATTCCACAGTATTGTGCTATTTCTGAACCATTACAATCAGCCTTATTGAGCATTCTCTACTCCTTAAGCATGAATTGCCCAATCTCTGCCTTCTTTCTATCTCCTGATACCTATGCTCTAGAATTTAACTCTCAAAGGTTGCTTATCAGAGTTAGTTTATATTAGTGAGACCATATAATACTTGTCTTTTTGTTTCTGGTTTATTTCACTTAACATAATGTCTTCAAGTTTCATTCACATCATTGCATGCCTCACAATTTCACTCTTTTCTGCAGCTACACAAAATTCCATCATATATATACATTACAGTTTGCCCTTTCACTTATTAGTCAATGGACTCTTGGCCCGCCTCCATTCATTGGCAGTCATAATAATATCACTATAAACATCGATGTGCAAATGTGAATTTGTGTCCCTGCTTTCAATTCTTCCAAGTGTATACTTGTAACAAGACTGCTAGATCATATAATAATTTTATACTTAGCTATCTGAGGAACTGCCACACTGCTCTCCAGAGGAGTTGCATCATTCTACATTCCAACCAATAGTGAATAGGTACAACTCTTTCTCCACATCTTCTCCAGCATTTGTAGTTTTCTGTTTATTTTTTAAAACAGCTTTATTTACACACCATACATTTCCTCCTAAGTGTGCAACCAATGTCTCCTGGTATAGTCACATAGTTATGCATTCACCACCACAATCTATATGAGACCATTCTTATTTCTTTCAAAAAGAAAGAAGGAAAAATCCCATACCCCTCCCTTATATCCCCCTCTTAATAGAACTTTTCCAACTGGGGAAGTGAGGGGGGGGGAAGCCCCAGTTTCCTTTTATTAGGAATAGAATTTACAGTATGGATTTCTCCTATTCTTTTCCATGTATATATTTGGGAAAACAGTAAATAATCAAGAGAAAGTATTTCTTGGAGACATATCAGGGAATGGAATTTGATAAATTTCCTTTTCTGAAGAAACTGCCATGGAACTTTTAAGATACTTCAATTTTTAAATGATCTGCAATTTAGCTATAGTTGAGTCTTAAATTTGGATTCTGTTTAAATTATCCTCCTTGGAAGATTCACTGGAGTTCCTGAATTTAAAGCTTTTTTTTTTTTTTTTTTTTTGTCTCTTTCTCCATTTCTGGAAAGTACTCAGTCATTATTTCTTCAAATATAACCCCTAGCCCATTCCCTCTTCTCCTTCTAGAATTCCAATTAGAAATATATTAGATCATTTTATTCTGTCTTTCATGTATCTTAATCTCATATTTTCTCTTTATATCTCTGGACTACATAATAGTCAAATTTATCTTTATCTGCACTTAATCACTTGTAAAATCATCCATTGAGTTTTATAATATGAAAAAAATATTATGTTTCTCAGTTTTAGAAGTGTTGGATTGTTTATACATATAGTTCTTTATTCATGATTTTATTTCATTTTATTTTTTTAAAACATTTAAATATAACTTATTTTTATTTTTTCTGTCTTTCTATTCCTATCACTGAAGATTTTAGAGACTTGTTTGTTTATGCTTACTTTACTCATGGTGCCTTGCTTCCCTATATGTTTGATTTTTTTTTCTACTTACTTTGAACTGTGAACATTCTCTGAAGCTTGGTAAGAAGGGTGGGTGCCTTCCTGGGAGGATTATCCTTTGCTTCTTTCAGACATTTGTGGGTATTATCATTCCTGTTTCAATTTAAATCAAACTATTGACTTGAAGTGTTAGATTTATGTTTCATAACATCAGATAGTGTGAATTCAGGATAGACACTTAAATAGAATCCAGATTGTAGTCATGAATTCCAGAAGAAAGTTTTTCTACCTCCAATCTGCATTAAGTTTCAAGTTTCAAAACAGGCATTTTTCTTTCTTTCAGTTCCTGATTGCTATCAGTGTTTGTATCAGTCTACTAAAGCTGCTGGAATACAATATACCAGAAATGGGTTGGCTTTTACAATGGGTATTTGTTAGCTTACACATCTACAGTTCTAAGGTCATAGAATGTTCAAATTAAGGCTTCAACAGGACGATACCTTCTCTGAAGAAAGGTTACTGGCAGCCAGGACACCTCTGTCACATGAGAAGGCACATGCACATGGCCCCTGTCTGCTTGTCTTTCTCTCCTGAGTTTTGTTGTTTTCAGCTTTTGGCTTCAGTGACTTTCTCTCTCAGCTCCTCCAGGGCTTTTTATCTATGAAATTCTCTTAATTTCATCTCTTTTAAAGGACCCCAGTAAAAGGATTAAGACCTACCTTGAATGGGCTTGGTGACATCTCAATTGAAATAACCTAATCAAAAGTTTCCACCCACTGCTGCAATAATGGGATACTCATATGGAAAAACAATGAAATGTGACCCCACCATACTTTTTTGTATGCTTACAAAAAAAAAAAAAAAAAGAGTTTCCATCCACAATAGGTCTGCACCCACAGGAATGGATTAAAAGAAAATGGCCTTGTCAGGAGTCGTTAATAGCTTTAAACCACCGAAGGGTTTTCTATTTCCTTCTTAAACTGGAAGTATAGCATTTGGGGTTCCCATTTCATTTAGAATGGGTCTCCTAATATAATTCCTAACTCAAGTAGAGAATGCACTTCATTTCCTATTCCTGAGCCCTTGAAAAATAATTCCTGAAAGCATCTAAATCCAACAGATCTCTTAAGGCAAAAAGCCAATTTTGGTGCTTTGGCCCTCTCTTGTTCCTGCCTTCAATTCATTTTTGGCCTAAGTAGTATTTACATTATTTTCCAGCACTGGCATGTATTTAAGTTTTTAAAAATACATTTACTCAGTGTGCTGGTTTGAAAAGATGTATGTATCCTAGAAAAGCCATGTTTTAATCCTAATCCCATTTTGTAAAGGCAGCTGTTTCTTCTAATCCCTATTCAGTACTGTATGTTGGAAACTTTAATTAGATTATCTCCATGGAGATAATTACTCAAGAATCTCCATACATCTCCACCCATTGTAGGTGGGTCTTGATTACTTTACTGGAATCCTATAAAAGAGGACACATTTTGGAGGAAGCTGGAGATTATGAGAGACCAGAGAATGTTGTAGCACCATGAAGCAAAGGGTCCACCAGCCTGTGACTTTTGCAGATTAACAAGGAAAACACTTCTGGGGAACTGGACAGGAAGCTAAGTAAATGATGCTGTGTTTGCCATGTGCCCTTCCAGCTGAGAGAGAAACCCTGACCATGTTCGCCACGTGCCTTTCCACCTGAGAGAGAAACCCTGAACTTCATTGGCCTTCTTGAATCAAGGTATCTTTTCCTGGATGCCTTAGATTGAACATTTCTATAGACTTGCTTTAATTGGGACTTTTTGTCAGCATTAGAACTGTAAACTAGCAACTTATTAAATTCCCCTTTTTAAAAGCCATTCTATTTCTGGTATATTGTATTCTGGCAGCTAGCAAACTAGACCATTCAGCAATTTCAGTTGTTTTCAGCAATATAATCAGCTCAGGTACTTAGTTCACTATGTTACCAGTTTGGAATTAAAACTGTTTTTTATCATATTAATTGCATTCATTATAATCATCTTAAGCCTTTATTCAATTTTATGACAATTTAGGTTTTTTGAGAATTAAACTGTTTTATTTCTTTGTAAAAACTTATCAAGAGTAATTTGAACAGTTTGCCCTCTTCTCGTCATATAAACCATGATTTAGAGCAAGCATATTTTTTATGCCTTGACGAATTTTCATATTTCTTTCTAAGCTTGATCAGCTACCACATTTTTATCCTTTGTGCTCTCAATGTTGTGAAATATCTCCAAGATTTCCCTTAGCATGGTGTTTTGGTCAGAGTCACTTCTCCTGGGACATCTTCATCCTTTTCATCTCAACTACTTTTCTCATTTATGTTGAGAAGCTCACCTTCACTAAGGTCCTCTGGCTGTACATCTGGAGTCTTCAAAGGCAGCAGTGTCAACATTCCCATGATCAGCCATTATTTCTCTAACACCATTACAATGTCCACCAGACAGAGAGAGAACCAAAAAGATCTCCACTTACTCCAATACAGGTGCCAGAGTTGCCAACAGAAGCACAACTCACACAGCACTGGATGGAACAACAATCTATTTACATAGAGAAGAGACAGAGCAAAGTCAGTTTCACCAGCGAACATCCTTCCCCATAGCCAGCAATGTTCTATGCATAGCATCTCCATCTTGTATTTGTGTGCCATAGTGGAAGAGCCCTGCTCCTTGTCCACCAGGGATGAATATACCACTGGGGATGTCATAAAACATGCCCACCGGAATAAGACTGTCTCCACTGAGTATTTACATTTGCTCTAAACAAGAGGGGAAGGAATGTACTGGCAGTCCCTACAATCCCTGGGAGATTGTGTTTTAATCTGTCAAGCTGACACACCTGGTCCTGAGCATAGGATGTACTTGTGGGTCCCAAGGAAAGGCAGCAGTTCATGCTGAGACTGTCCCCTACTACACATTCAATTCACATTTCACATCCAATGTTACTACTTTTTATATCTTGGTTGCTGTTTGATATTTGTTGGCCAATTTTCTCTTTTGATTATTCTTTTTTTAAAAAAAATTAAGCTTTTTATTTTGAAATACTTTCAAACTTACAGAACAGTTACAAAAATAATAAAAACCCCATACAGAGAACTCTAAAATACCTCCATCCACCTAGATACCCAGGTCTACCAATTTTATCATTTTGCCACATTTGCCATATCTATCTATCTATCTATCTATCTATCTATCTATCTATCTATCTATCTATCTATCTATCTAATCTATCTATCTATCTATCTACCTTTCTATCTATCTCCCCTTCTGCCTATTTATCAGCCCATTTTCTGAACTTGAGTGTAGTTGTGCATCATGCTCCATGAACACTTAAGACTGCCATGTATATTTCCTATGAAAAATGATACTCATTTATGTATCCACCTTAAGTACAGTTATCAAGTTCAAGAAATTTAATATTGATAGAAAATTCAAAATCTGTATTCCACTTTTTTCATATATCTCAAAAATGTCCTTTCAAGCCTTTGTTCCTCCCTTATTAGATATTGTCCAGGATCATGTACTGCCTTTAATTGTCATTGTCTCTTTAGTTGTTCTTTCCTTTTTTTTTTGGGAACATATATACAACATATACTTTCCCAGCTTAATAAGTCCCAAGCGTGCCATTCAGTGGGATTAATCCTATTCACTGTGTTGCCATGCCCTCACCACCTTCCATTACTAAAACTTCCCCATTTTTCTTAACAGAATCCGTACACCCTTTGTTCATAAATCCTCCATTCCCCATGACCCCGTCCCTGGAAATTTGTACTCTAAATTCTATTTCTATGTGCTTGCATTTTCTCTGATATTTTCTTCATAGTTACCATTGGGGCTTAAATGTAACATTCTAAGTCTTTAACAACCTTGAATGCTTTGATACCAACATAACTTCAATAGTATACAAAAACTGTTGACTTGTAGCCCTCTGTCTCCTTACCCTTATGTAGTTCTTGTCACAAATGCACGTTTAAGTATTATGAGTCTCAAACCATTGATTTCTCATTTTATTTTGTGCCTTTTCTTTTCTTGATCCTGTGGGAAATAAAAAGTGGAATGATATATCAAAAAGAAAATAATGCTGGCACATATTTATACCTGTCAAACTTTCATCAGAGATCTTTATTTTTCCATGAAGCTTTGATTTATTGTCTATAGTCTTTTACTTTTAACCTATAGAATTCTCTTTAGCATCTTCTATAGGTCTTGTCTGTTGGCAACAAACTCCCTCAGCTTTCATTTATCTGGGAATGTCTCAATCTCTCCATTACTTTTGGAAGATAGTTTTGCTGGACGTAGAATTTTTGGTTGGCAGATTTTTGCTTTCAGTACTTAAAATAGGTCTTCCCACTCCTTGTCTCCATGGTTTCCATGAGACATGGGTACATAATCTTACTGGGGCTTCCTTGTACCTGACATATTGTTTCTCCCTTGCAGCTTTCAGAATTTTCTATCTTTGTTATTGACAGTTTGAGTATAACATGGCTTGGTGTGGGTCTATTTGGGTTTAACCTGTTTGGATTTGGTTGAGTGTCTTTGGATATGTACATTCTTGTCTTTCATTAAATCTGCTAAGTTTTCAGCCATTCTTTCCTTGAATATGTTCTCTGCCCCTTTCTCTTTCTCTTCTCTTTCTGGAACTCCCACAATGCATATATTGTGGGTATGCATGATGGTGTCCCACAGGTTCATCAGGCTCTGACTTTTCTTCATTCTTGCTTTTTTCTGTTCCTCAGACTGAGTGACTTCAATTGTCTTATCTTCAAGTACATTGATTCTTTCTTCTTCTTTCCATCTCTCCTTTAATATTCTTTGTGTTCATCTATCATTATCCTGACTTTCTTTTGTTCTTTGTCCATATATTCCTTTAGCAACGTGAGCATATTTAGGACCATTTTTTAAGTCTTTGTATGTCCCAGGTCTGGTCCTCATCATTGGTAGTTTTGAAAGCTTTAACGTTCTCCTATGCATGAGCTATCACTTCCTGGTTCTTTGTATGTTTTGTAATCTTTTGTTGAAACCTGGACATATTGATATTTTAATGTGTCATCACTGGGATTTAGACTCTGAGATATCTGTTCCATGAGCTAGTATTGTGACAGAGCTTTTCTTGCATGTCAAGAAAAAAGAGGGAAAGAAAATTCTTTTCCCAGTATTTCCAGATTGAATTGTGGGAGTGTTCTCTTTCAGAGCTTATCCATACAATAAGTTTAGAGAATAGGCCCAGGCGAAAGCATTGGGGCTGCCCTAATCCTTTCTGTACATTGCCTCCTGTCTTACATATGTTGATGTGGCCCTGGAAATGCCTTCATTTACATGGATACGAATATCCCTTCTTCTACAACAAACAGTTTCCTTAAGGTGCTGAGCACTGCACTTTATTTCCTACAGTCAGCAGTCCCTTGCCCCAGGCAGTTACTTAACTGTTCTCAAACAGCATTTTGTGAGAGAGCTTGGTGAGCTGACTTCTACATGCAGGGCAAGTTCTGAGATGATGAGACCCTGAAGCCACCACCAGACAGATTGGGCAAGACATACATGGTCCCAATATATGTACAAGGGTTACTATTCTCCCTCCAGAATTAGGACCAGAGTTCTGCACAGGGAGTGCAGACTGGCTCCACACTGAATCAGTGAGTGATAACAGAGAGGCCAGCCAGGGCCCCATAGGATTCTACCATTTTTACGTAGCCTTTTCCTTGATTCAGCACTCACATTGTTACTGCCATGCCTTAATGTTTTTGGAGCTTAAAAAAAAATGTTTATGCTAGTTCTTGCTATTTATTCTTAGCTTCTGTGGGACAACAGAGCCTTGAAGCATCTCATTCCATCATAATGATTGGGAGGGGCTTATAATTTAGGTTTTTCTCTTCATCTTTCTGACATTACAATATATTTATAAGATCTACAAAGATGGATTGGTTCTCAGACTTTTTCCTTATTTCTGAAATCAGTTTTTAACATATTTATTCTGCTCATGTTGTTTATAGCTCTTCTTTTATTGAAATACTTATTTATAACATAATACAGGGAATCATCTCCATTTATGTTGTTTTCTTTCATATTCTTATATATTGTGAACTTTAAACCTTTGTCTTCCTCCTTTTTTTCCCTTCTTCCTTACTTCCAAGCTTTCTTCTTTCATTACTTCCTTTCTTCTCATTTCTCCCATTTTACTCTACTAGACAATTATGAACATGTTATTTATTTTGATCTTACTGACACTTGTCATGAGAGATTACTGTCTTGTTCAAAATAGTATAGATGAATCTTCTTTGATTCATTTCTCATCTTAACTATATAACCAGATTTGTCTTTCCTTTACACAGGAATGGCAGAATTGGAGGCTGAGCAGGCAGTGCAGAGATGGGACAGCTGGACACTGAGCATGGAGGCAAGGAGGGCTGAAGCACAGCTGTGGGGTAATGCTACACTCTCTAAAGGCCTGACATCTGACTTCTTTTCTGAGATTCGGTCATGATTGCTTCTTAGACAGTTTGTCATTCTAATGTTGCACAGTTCCATAAAAGATGGTAAGCCTGTTGGCCCTTCATATCACTGATGAGCTCCTAAGAATGTAATAGGATTATATTTTGGGGAGTAGGGAGTCTCTCCATTTTTCTCAGGACTGCCTACTCAGTTCCTCAACCAACATATTTTCAGATTAGATGACATTAGTGAGAATTTTCAGTATACTCTCAAGTAATTGTTCCCAATAATTCTGGGAGGCAAAGACAAGGTTAGGATTTAAATAGAGTGTCACAATATTTCCTGTTTTTTTGCTTTGACCACATTTATGGTAATAATTCTTTTCATTTATGCTAATAGTTTGTATCCCTTTATTTGTTTTATTTCTGACAGTAAAATTTGTCCTTTTCCCTTTTTTATTTTTCATAGTTATTTATTTGATTATTTATTTAGTGTTTTAGTTTCCTAATTGCTAAAACTAATACCACACAATGGGTTGGCTTAAACAACAGGAATTTATTTACTCATAGATTCAAGTCTAAGAGAAGTCCAAAATCAAGGCATTAGCAAGGCAGTGCTTTCTCTCCCCAAACTGTGCCATTCTGGGCCTGGTTGTGTGTCCTTGGCTTCTCAATCACACATGGCAGTATCTTCTCTTTTCTTTTCTGGTCCCATTGACTTCCAGGTTCTGACTGCTCCCTGTGGCTTCTCTCTCCATCTTACTTTCACTTTGCTTATAAAGGACTTCTTATTTCAGATTAAAGCCCAATCTGATTCATTTGGGCTACACTGTAACTGAAGTAATATCTTCAAAAGATTTATAATGGGTCCACACCACCAGAATGTAGACCAAGACCAAAAACATGTCTAAACAGAGGTACTCAATTCAACCCACCACACTTAGGTTTTGGAGAATCCTGCTTCACTCACTGTCTTTAGACAAGTAAAATTTATTTACAAAAAATACAACCCAGCAAACAATATTAACTTTTTATAGATAGCTTCATTTTAGATAATTAAGTTTCACATTGTATATATATATATGTATACACACACACACACACACACACACACATATGTGAAGGATAATATGCATATGGCAAAAGTAATCATTCTGCTTAAGTAGTCACCACCCATAGAAGAAAACATAATAGGAGTGGGATAGAAGGTAATTCTTTTTGTTGAAGGGTAGATAACTCTGGGTGCCCCAGGCTGATATGATTCCTCACTGAGAGAGCCAGGAGCCAAGGTAGTAGTTATTCTGAGGCAGTGATCAGGTCCTGTTTGTCAGAAAGAAAGATCTAGGAAGTAGCAGAGGAAATTTTTTAAAAAGTTTTGATGACTCTCATTTTCACCAATAACCAATTCAGTACTCATTTTTATAACAAAATTAACCACCAAAATCTTCCTTATGTCAAGAAAAACTTTCAATGTTGATTTTAAGTTGTGTGAATAAACATTCATGCTTAATGTTGAAGCAGCTTAATGTCTAAGCAGCAGTCGATTATGAATAAAACATGAATGTTTATTTTGACTGCTGCAACCAAGCTTGAGGTTTAGAGCAGTCAAAGCACAGGGGTTTACACTACTCTTTGCTGCCGTCTGCAGGCTCATCTAAAACTCACGATAGATTTCTGGGGGAAAAAATTATTAGCAATGTTGAAACAAGGATTCTCATGAAATCTCAAATTATTTTTATTTCCATTGACCATATGACTAGGAACTACTAAGTGGATGGGTGATTAAGAAATGGAGGTTTCTCTTTTCAGGAAATTGGAGATTAAGGGAAAGAGAAACATGCTAGCTTGAGGTAGAAGCAAGAAGAAGTGAAGACAGCATAACATTTTATGTGTCAGTTTTGTTTTCTTTCTTTCTTTTTTTGCACGGGCAGGCGCTAGAAATCGAACCTGGGTCTCTGGCATGACAGGCAAGAACTCTGCCTGCAGAGCCACTGTGGCCCGCCCGTCAGTTTTGTTTGGATTCTTAAATAATGGAGTGGTTGAAAATAAGAGTTGATCTATGAAGCCTTAATTGATGTGGGTTTTAGCTGAGTTTACTTTTTATGAGTTGATCCTCCTCCATTCAAGGAAATTGCCCTGGAATACATGCTAAATACTGGCTTCAATTTCAGAAGCCTTGATTGAGGTATAACAAGAAAAATTAAAAAGGACTTTTGTCTCATTCAATCTTTCCAACAATTAAGCCACAAAGTATGGCAATAGATAATAGAAACTTCCAGAAGGTATTGCGGGATATCTGAAAGTGAAGGATTTTGCACCTACTTTTTTCTGGGACCCTGAGCAGCTAAGGGTTCCCAAGGAATTTTCTATTTTAGAAGAGTGTGATGGCCATTTACTAAAAATAACTGCATGGGATACAGGGGCAGAAAGAGTTTTGATGCAGCCCCAGTGAACCTCCTGTATTCTGTAGTGGAATGGGAGTTCCCACCAAAGATCCCAGATAGGATGCAGAGGTCCAGGGGTGGTGGGAACCAACACCCCTACCGGGGGCTTAGAAATACAAAGAGAAAACCCCACAGCAACTCATATTGGTTGCAAGCACATCCTCATATTGATGAAAGCATGAAAAGAGAACCTGTGAGCACCAAATAAAATATTGCATTTCAAAGATTACAACTTAGGACTGAGACAGATCAAGAAAGAAAAGTAAATGCCTCTTCTCAGCGCTGGGAAGAAAGTTTGTGAAGGATGGAACTCTGAATTTGAGTTGAACATGAAATACAGTAGAGTTTACTTGATGGTCATTGTTTTATCTTTCAGAAAAATGGAGACGAAAGATAAAGATTTCACCCAGATGTAAGAAAACAAAGTTAAATTTTTGCAAACCAGTATTTGTGAAAGAAATAAAAAGTAAAAGAAATCTCACAAATGGTAGAACTTGACATTCGCCCTTCCTTCACTAGCATTTTACTCTGTTCACCCCCAGTGTTCATAATTTCTCCTCTTCTATCCTACCTAACTCCTCCCTCAGTTTGGCTTACTCTCCCTCAATGAAAGGAGGGCATTAGGGGGACAGATTATGTCTCTGTTTTGTTTGTCATTTTGACTCCAGTACCTAGAATGCCTCCTGGCATATGTTACATAACCGATATTCATTAAAATGAAATTAAAAAAAAAAACAGATGAATTAAGCTCAAACGAGAAACCAGTCACTTGTAAGAAAGAATTAAAGGTAAGATATTGTTTCCCCTCCCTTCTTATTAATGGAATGTGAAATAATTTTTGTGGATACTCAGTAGGTGGCAGTAACTAAGGCACAATTTAGAAATTGTAAGAATTCATCATTCATCAAAAAAAGACTGAACTTTAAATGTTATAATTTCTTTTTCCTTTTGACCATTTTTTCCATCCCAATCTTCCTCACTTGGCATCACTGAAAGGAGTGGGAAAAGGGTGAAAGCTCCAGAGATGCATTTGTTAAACAAAAGAATAGGAGGAAAAGTTTCAAATTAAGGTAATAGCTTAGTATTTCAAGCAAATAGCTGTTATTTGCTGCCCCTTACTGGTGAGATTAAAAAATTAACTCACATTCTAAAAGTAAAATCCTTGACACTGAAATCTTATTTTATAGAAAATAGCCCCTTTACCTCAACAGGAATTGTACAAATGGAATTATAGATCACAAAAACTGAACACCAAATGGGCAGAGCGACTTAACAAAGACTTTTCTGCCTTCACTTTGGATAATTGGAGAGAAAAAGTTAAGTAAAAGAAGTACTAAAATAAGCCCCATTTAAGTAAGGTGCCCTTCCTTTTATGTTATTGTGGTCACAGATTCACGTGTATAAACGTCACACAGATGTGGCCACTGGGGGAAAATATGTTGTGATACAGTAACCACTCCAGCGCATTTTTTAAACTAACTTCTTACCACCTTGGTGCAAGACTTTGCTGTTGAACATCCAGGTTCTTTCGACATATAAATTGCATGTTTTAAAAATTATTTAAAATTTTCTGTGACTTGATCTAAATCTTTGAGTGTCACAAACACTCCAGTTGTGTCTGATAGCATGAATTACAAGTTGATTTAGGGCTTGTCTCCTGCTGCTTGCTCAGAATAGAAGCCTGCTAGCTTATTCTGTGGCTATTACATCATTCCAAAACTTGACTGCCTGTTGTAATCACCAAAAAAAACCTCATAAAAGAAGCTTTGTGATAACTCCAGAGGTTGTAGTTTGAGAATCACTGGTTAGAAAAAGTTAACAGACATGCCAACAAAGTTCACAATAGCAAGTATGCTGGTTTGATTCTGTTATGTATCCATAAAAGGCCATGTTCTCTTAATCCATCCCTACGGGGGTAGGCCGATTGTGGGTGGGACTTTTGGTTCAATTTTCATGGAGATGTGACTCAGCCCATTTAAGGTGGGTTTTAATTCTCCTACTGGAGTCTTTTATGAGAGGATAAAAGATGAAATTGAGAGAAAGAAAATGCTCCAGGAGAAGCCAGAAGGACCCACAGAAGCTGAGACAGCCAATTTGAAACCAGAATCCAGGACAGAAGGACCATGAAACTTGCCATGTGCCTTTCCATGTGACAGAGGGGACCTGGATGCCAGGAGCCTTTCCTCAGAGAAGGTATCTCCCTCTTGACACCTTAATTCACATATTTTCATGGTCTTAGAACTGTAGATTTGCAACCTAGTAAATCCCTTCTGCAAAAGCCAATCCATGTCTGGTATGTTCCATTCTGGCAGCTTTAGCAAACCAAAACAGCAGGTAAAATCTATATCACCAGTTCTCAAAAATTTTGGTCTCAGGATCCCTTTACATACTTAAAAATATTGAAGACCTCAAGCAACTATTGACAATGTGCTTTATATCTAATGATACTTACTATATTGGAAATATTTATTCATTCCTTCTTTTTTAAATCACAGTAATAAACCCATTACATATACATAAAGAACATAATTTGTACAAAATAAATATATTTTCCAAGAAAAATACAGAGCAGACCAATTGTTTTACATTTCTGTGAATCTTTTACTGTCCAGCTTGATGGAAGATAGAGGGATTCTTAAATCTGCTTCCATATACCATCTGTTGAAATATCATGTTTTGGTTTAAATATATGAAGAAAATTTTAATTTACATACTATAGTTGTAAAAGGGAGGAGAACACATAATTGTAGATGATCTATGATATCACACCAAAACTCACAAAAGAAAACTTTTTGGAAATTAGTGCAATATGGAATCTGAAAACAAAAAACAAAAAACTTTTTTTTTTTTTGCATGGGCATGCACCAGGAATCAAGCCCAGGTCTCCGGTATGGCAGGCGAGAGCTCTGCCTACTAAGCCACTGTGGCCCGCCCACCAATAAGATTTTCATATACTGCCACATTAAAATTTATTAGTCTATCTTGCACTTTAGTAGTTTTTTTTTTTTTCACAAATGCATGATTTTTAACATCATGCCTATGAATTTTGAAAATATTGGTTTATGGAGTTATGCAGCTTTTCCAAATATTGACACATTTCATTATACAATCCCCCCAAAATTATATCATATTTGTTGGCATCATCACCAATCTCATCAATAAAGTTTTGGGAAGCTATTAGGCTTATAGCTGCAGATACAAATTTTCCATAATTCTAATTTTTGCTTGAAAACTAGAAATTTTCATTAGCAAAAATACTGACAGTTACTTTCTTTGGAGTGACAAGTTTGCTTTATTCATTTTTCAGAAAATATCTGCCAAATGCCCAAGTTTAAATAAGCATGATTTGTCTGCCAGTCACTGTTTCAAGTAAAAATGACATTCTATGAAAAAAAGCAGCCAGTTCATATTGCAAACCAAACATGAACCCAAGTATTTTCCTTCATGATAGGCATCATAAACTTCCTTATTCAACAAAACTGTTTTATGAGCACTTCCTGTGTAATCATAAAGAGTTTTAGATGGAAGCTGGACTGAACTGCTGGGAAAATGCTTTGGTGGATGCATCAGAATAAACCACAGTGTTCTGAGGGCTTCCAGAACTGTGAGGGCTGGGCCTCTGAATGCAAAGTCAGCAATTCTGCTCTAGTCTCTGTTACAGGTTAATGAGGCCATGAATTCCAACTAATAATGTGCCTCTCCCTTGAGTTCCAGGTTGGTAAGCATGGAGAACTTTAATTTGGGCATGAAAGAGCCATGGATTTACCAAGGAGATAATCTGGAACTGTAGGCTCATAACCTAATGTCTGGTTTCCATTGGTATACCTTCAAAACACAGGGCAGGTCCTGGAGCTGTGTTGAAATGTAGCCCAAGGCAGCCTACAAAGAGAGGATTTGATTTTTGGTTAATGAGCAACCAAGGTTACGGATAAGAAAACAATGCAGAAAAACTGGTCTAAAATGCAAGGCAAGGTTGAAAATGGAAAGTGAACATTGAAGTTAGAAGTCAGTAAAGGGGAGAAAAGGCAAAAGGAGAGAACAATAGAAGAATCAGTATGTGCAAAAGCTTAAGAAAAAAAAAAGCCCCCAACAGCATAAGAGTTGTGGCAATCCCCTCTATGTGGTACCTGGTATATAGTACGTGGTATGAGACATAGGAGTCAAAGAAGGTAGCTCCCTAAAAGAATTGTGCAGGGCTGAAGTAGACAGGTAAGCAGGGGTGGGGGTGGGGACTACCTGAAACCAAAAGGAAATAGGATCAGAGAAAGTGGGCCTGGAGAAGGAGTTAACAGTCAGATGGCAATTGCAGTGTTATTTTAGGTAAGCATATTGCTCTGCCCGATCCAAGAAAGAGAGGAGCAATTATTTGTCCTCTCTACTGTAAACTAATGGAAAGAATAATGCTATCTCACCTTCCTCATTTTCAGTCATTGCACTCACACTTCATCCCCCTGAAAATAGTACAGGTTATCAGTGACTTCCTATCTGAAAAATACAATAGACTTATTCTAATTCTTATTTTGCTACATCATTTCTTTCAAGCCCCTGTTCAAAAGTTTCCTAAGAGAGAACTTCTCTGACCACCTTAACTAAAATAGTACTCACTAACCTGACATGATCCTTTTTTTACTCTTATTATAAAAAAATTCAAAGATACAAAAATGGAAATAGCTCCAATAATTACCAAACTCATGGGCAAACTAGTTTTATCTATATCTGCAACTACTTGTCCTTCCTATACTATTTTGGTGAAAGCTTCAGACATCATGTATTTTCATCCATAAATATTTCATATGTATCCCTAGAAGATAAGGACACTTTTTGTTAAATATAATCACAGTACCATTACCAAACCTGAAGACAAGACAAGTCCTTAATATAACAAATATCCTATCAGTGTTCACATTTTCAATTGACTTATGAATGTCAGGTTTTTCCTAGTTTCAAACAGTATTTAAAAAAGGTACAAAATTGTGACTTGTTGATAAATTTCTTGATTCTACTTTAATCCATAGGGTCCTTTTCTGTTGGTTTTAGTTATGCTAAAGCTACTGAAATGCATTATGCAAGAAATATGCTGGCTTTTAACAATGGGAATGTATTAGTTTATGAGCTTACAGTTCTGAAGTCATGAAGATGCTCAGTGAAGACATCTTATGTCTTCTTCCTGAAGACCCACTGCTGGTGACCCTGGATTCCTCTGTCACATGGCAAGGCACATGGAGGCATCTGTTGGTATCTCCCTTCTCTTACGGGTTTCATTGCTTCCAAATTCTGGCTTCAGTGGCTTCCTGTGTTTCTGTGGCTTTCTCTATCAGCTTCTGTATATTTTTCTCTGTGTCTTTCTCTGAATTTCACCCTCTCATAAAAGACTTCAGTAAGAGGATTAAGATCCAACCTGAATGAGGTGGGTCACATCTCAACTTAAGATCATACTCACCAAAAGATGCTATTTACAATGGGTCCACACCCAAGGGAATGGATTCGCTTTAAGAACATGACTTCTGGGGTACATACAGTGTCAAACCATTACACTGTCTTTTGCCCCTCTTTTCCCCTTGCTATCCATTTATTGAAAAACAAACAAGATAATTTTCTCCACAGACTAGATTTTGCTGATGGTATCCCCATAATTACATCTACTATGTTCCACGGTCTTCTGTATTTCCTGTGCAGGGGTGGCTGTATACATGAGGTTTAATTTTCTTTGTGAAACTGCTTCATAGATGGTATGGTATTCTCCCAAAAGAAACTATAATATCTGCTTTTATGATGTAAGTGGACACTGATTACTATTGGCTAGATCTATTAATGTGTTAGGAATTGCAAAATGGTAAATTCCAATTCTATCATTACATCTTAATTTATTAACCAATGGTTTCAGTTTGTTAACAGGGCTGGAATACAATATACCAGAAATGGCTGGCTTTTACAATGGGGATTTATTGGCTTATAAATTTGCGGTTTAAAGGCTATGAAAATATCCAAATTGAGGCACCAACCAGAGGATACCTTCATTCAAGAAAGGCCGATTGTGTCCGGGTTCCTCTGCCACAGGGGAAGGCACATGGCAACATCTACCGGCCCTCTCTCTTGGATTCTGGTTTCAAATAGCTCTCTCAGCTCCTATTTATGATGGTTTTCTCTCTAAGCATCTGTGGGTCCTCACTTAACTTCTCTGGGGAAGACTCTGGATTTCATCTCTTAGCTTAGTATCTCCAAATGTCTGTGGTTTGGTTTCATCTCTGTACTCTGTCAGCTCTGAGCCCTCTCTCTCTCTCCATGAGTTCTTTTAAGGACTCCAGTAAACTAATTAAGACCGACTTTGAATGGGTAGTGTCAACTCCATGGAAATAATCTAATTAAAAAGTCCCACCCACAGTGAGTATGTACCCACAAGATTAGATTAAAAGAGCATGGCTTTTCTGGGGTATATAACAGTTTCCAACCAGCACATTGATATACTTGTATAAAGAGAAATGTCCCCTCATCGACTGTTTGGTTACCCAGTAATGCAGTTCATATAAGAAAGGCAGAATAAATGTTTGATTTATTCCTTTTTTAAAATCAAGTTTCAAAATAATGAGTAAATTTACTAGCATCCTGCAACAATTTACAGATAACATTGTTCTTTGTTTCAGTAATCTATTCAGTAACCTGCCTCCACCCACCCATCCACTTCTTCTTCTAGTCAAGATGGAATAACAATGACTCAATTTACTGTCCTGCCTGAAATACCAAAGAATATACAAAATATTTGAAACAAAGGTCTGCAAAGCACTAGACAGCAGGCTACCAAGGACATTTACCTCTGAGAGATGACAAATAAACAAAGTAAGCCCTATGAATGGCCCAGCATACTGACTTAAGAGCATTTACAGGCCATGGCACAGAAGAGGACAAACTGAGTTTGAACTCCCTGAATTGAGGAAAGGCAGCCAAGAGTCCTGAAGATTGAAGTAGCTAGAGTTCACAGCACAGACTATCAGATAGGAGATAGCTGCTCATAGAGAGAATTCTGGAGATATTTAGGGGTAACTTCCCAAGTATTCAGCTGAGTACTGATCAGCATATTCATGTGAGGAAACTACCTAAGATTGGAGGAGAAAACATCTGAAAGGGCTAAAGATAACAGTGACCGGAACTCACAGAGGGTTAGGAATAGGTTTTGCCCCAACTAGCCTGTTTGAAAATCTCCATGATTCATAAGGCATCAGGGATAGGATACTAAAGAGTCTTGCTTGACAGTAGACACTAATCTGCACTAGGCAAAGCACTGAGCTTGTCTCACCTAAGAAATCTTAAAAACAAGACCCACAGGGTGGTGCAATGGTAGTTCAGTGGCAGAATTCTTGCCTGCCATGCCAGAGACCTAGGATTGGTTCCTGGAGCCTGCTAATGCCAAAAAAAAGCAAGAAAGACCCACAATGTCAAAATGCTTTCAGATAACTGTAGCCCACATGAAAAGCTGAAGAATATGTATAGGAATGCAAAATATCCAATATCCAACAAAGTAGATTTTATATTGTGTGGCATCCAATAAAAAAATTTCAGACATGGAAAGAAGCAAGAAAATATGATCCATTATGAGGAGATAAATCAGTCATTTGAAATTGACCCAGAACAGACACGGATCTTAGAGTTGGGAAGCAATAACTTTTTAAAAAGTCATTATAACTTCATTCCTTGTATTCAAAAAGTGAAATAGAGTCACAAAAGTTATTAAAAACACTCAAGTTGAAATCTTAGAGATTAGTGTAATTACAGTGTGTGAGATGATAATATTTTGGATGGGATGAATGGCAGCTAGATATTTCAAAATAAACGTTAGTAAACTTGAAGATACAGCTGTAGAATCTATCGAAAATAAAATATGAAGAGAACAGAGAATTTTTTTTAATGAACAAACCTGCAAGTTGTGGCTCATCTAAAGTCTATGAAGGAGGGGAGAGAGAAAGGGAAAGAGAAATAATGGCTGACATTTTTCCTAATCTGTTGAAAAATATAAAGTCAAAGATCCAAGAATTTCAACAAACCCCCAGCACAAGAATCTTGAAGAGAATTTCACCAAGACCCATCATAATCAAATTACTCAAAACTAGTGTAATCTGAAAAGAAGCTAGAGAAAAAAAGACACATTAGATACACAGAAAGAAATATTTGGATAAAAGTAGAGTTCTTGTGAGAAATGATGCTAGCCAGAAGACAGTGGAACAACAAATTAAAAATAAAAAAACTTGTCAGTGTAGAACCTTTACTCAGCAAAAACTCTTCCAAAAATTAAGATTAAATAAAGATATTTTCCAAAATACAAAAACTTAAAAAGATCACCAGCATACACACAATAAACATTAAAGGAAATCCTTCCTTTGGAAGGGAACAATGGAAATATGCTCAACAAACTCCAAACAGGATAAACCCAAATAGAGCCACACTGTGACATAGCATAATCGAACTTTCAAATGTCAAATGGCTATGAGTCAGAGTTTGTCAATGACAGCAATTTGTGCAAAATTTGAAAGTTTTATGTAGAAGCAATAGTCATCATTCTCAAGCGTTTGTTGAAACCAGAGCCAGTGGCTTCTCAGCCCTCTCCATGACCTCTTGCTTTATAGTCACAATAGTTAGATTAATATCGTCTTCTACAATTCTTGCTTTTCAATAAAAAATTCTTGCTTAGTTATTAATAATAGATCCTATCAATATCTGACATTAAATCATATAGGTATTTTCTCAGTTTCTCTCCTCCATTAGAACATATATCATATGAAAGCAAGGACATTGCTTTCTTTACCATTATATCTCTAGTGTCTAAAAAGTGCCTGGCACATCAACGGCACTCAGAAGTTTGTTAAAAGTATAAATGAAATATTTATTCCTAGTTCATATCTCTTTCCCTAGTTTTAGACTCATATTTGGACACCACTTAGAGTTGTACAGGTTGTGCACTGTACAAACTAAGAGACAGCATTCATGGTGCTTTTCTGTGAAAATGGCACCCAATGTTTTTGTACAACCATAGTAACAATTCACAGTAGACCTGTCACCTAATAGACATCTCTACCCAAATGTTCAACAGGCATTTCAAACTCAACATATAAAAATCTGAATTCATTATCATTGTTTATAGCTCCATTCCCCTCCTCTAAAATTCCCTACCTTAGTTAATTTCTCTAGTAACTCCCTCTACCCCAACCCAGCCAAAAAATCGCATATCTAGAAACATGGGAGGCTTAGTTGATCCTTCCCTTTCCTTCAGCACATAGATTACGTTAGCATTTATCTTGTTGATAGGACTCTTATCCATCCTTTTCTCTCTATTTCTTATTATTATTTCCCAAGTTTAAAACCTCACCCTTTCTTATTTATTGTGTCAACTTCCAGTTTCATCCAAGTGCAACCATCCCTCCATAAAAACTATTACAGTCATCTTTCAGAACTCAAAGTAGCCCCAGGTTTTCTCTTGCTTATATCACTTTAGTGGTTTCCTATTGTCTGTGGGATCAAGCTCCTCAGCAAGACATACAACTTCATTTCTTCATTTCTCTCCAATTTCATTTCTTACTCTATCCCAAATGCTTATGTTTAATTTATTAGTCAAATTGAAGACCCTGACCAATCTATATTTATCATTTTGGACTCAGCTTGTGATACTTCTTTCATGAAACCTCTTTTGATTTCCTCCTCTCCAGAAAAAGCACATTAATTTTTGTTCTCCTTCTATATCTTTGCTTGCCTTGAATTTAATTATTTTACTCTGAGGTTCTAACTTTCATTTTGGTCTTCTCCTCCAAAATTTTTACCTCTTTGAGAGGAAGGGCTTAGTGTTGTCTCCTCCCCTCCCCTCCCCTTCCCTCTCCTCTCCCTCCTCCCTTAGCTTATAGCCTAGCACAGTTCTGGAATAAATATTGTAGAAATTTAATAAATGATTGTAGAAAGATGAGTGGATTCAGAAATATCTGAGAAATGTTTTCTGAGAAATGTTTTCTATTTCATTAGAATATTCTATTGAAACAATAAAGAAACTATTATAACTGAAACACAAACTATTAATGTTTCACACAAGTTCTTATTAAAGGTTTATTAACACCTTTAATGTCTCCTTTCAGTGTTCTAATAATGAGCCTGAAAAAAACACTGAGGTCATGCACCAACACCTTAGCTTTCACTTTCCCCAAAATGTTGCTGTGTGCCTGATAATCACCCTGGGATTTTCACCATGCATTTGGGGAAAAAGGAGTGAGGAGAGTTAGAGATAGAACATGTGGATGGAAATAGAGGGAAGCTAACTATCCAAAAGCAGAAATTAGATTGGAGGCTTTATCTATCATATTTGAGTAAGCTTACTGTTTATGTTTTCCTGGCTGCCACAGCAAAACCTATGCAATGGATTGACGTAAACAATGGGAATTTACTGTTCACTTGAGGCTAGGAGAAGACCAAAAACAATGGGAATTTACTGTTCACTTGAGGCTAGGAGAAGACCAAAATCAAAGCATCATCAGGGTGATGCTTTTTCCCAGAAGGCTGTGGCTTTCTGGGGCTGCCTGCTAGTGATCACCAGACATTGGCTTTCCTGTCACATGGCAATGCACCTCGTGGCCTTTCCTGGATCCTCTCTTCAATTCTGGGTTCCATTGATAGTCAGATTTTGGCTGCTTCCTCAGGCTTTCTCTCTCTTTGTGACCCTCCCTGAAAGATCTACAGTAATAGGATT
>PVIY010000167.1:145434-252603 GCA_004026745.1 Myrmecophaga tridactyla
TGAAATATATATTTAAAACAATGTTATGGTACAGTACACTTAAGGAAATTCATATGAATCTAAGAAGATGATTTTAACTACACACAAAAAAATCAGGCAGATAGGAAAATACATGATGTTTTTCTTCTAGGGAAAGAAACACATTTAAATCCATGAAGAAAAAGAGGCTAGACTCTCTTGGAATACATATGGTGAGAATGTACTATACTGAGACAGAAATAAGTATGGCTTTGAGCAAAAATTGGCTGCAATGCAGCTGTTATATGATACCTAGCAGCTTTGTGGTTTTTGTGGACACCAGAAAAATAAGTCATGAACTCAGAAAAATATCATCACAATAATCCACTTTACATAAGTACCATGGTGCCAAGCAATTAATGCCAACCACAGAATGAAAAAGGCAATATGCAGAATAATACATAATAATTGAGATGAAAATAATCATATTCACACCACTACAAATCACATGTTTTTCATAAAATGTCTCAAATTTTCATATTGGCAATCAAGTAGCTATAATTGGAGAAAGACTTCAGACTGATTAAAGAAATATAATCTTTTGATGATAAACTTCAGTGATTTGAATTGATTGGGATGGGGAAGTAGCTAGAAATTATCCAGTGTTTCACTGTATCCAGATATATAACATAGCCACAGCCAAACTAAAAATATACAGCTAGGAAGATCTTTTAAGCTATACTAAATCAATATGCTTCAATATTTAAAAAATATTTAAAGTATATGTACAAAAAGTGCTTCTGAAATGCATGAGGTTTTTAAAAACAATTCTTATCTTTGCATTTTAAACACACACTCCAGTCTTTTTTGTGAATTTGCTTGCACAATCTATAAAGATATTCTGAATTATCAGTGTCTGAATTAAATTTTAGTGTTTTGTAAAGTAGCAAAACACTGAAGATAGAAAATGCTAACTCTAAATTAGTCAGAAACCACTCTAGGTTTTTAAAGTCAAGAAAGTAAACATAAATGACCTCACCACTATTGCCAAACCTATGTCCAAGTTATGCTCTACTGTATTTGATAAATCGGGTAAACAAGTGGCAAGCATTTATTTTTTAATGCAATAAATATAAAATATTTCATGTCAAGCCATGGAACACTATAATAAAAAAATCTATCTATTTTTGATACCACAAAATTCACTTTACTGGTGAATTTTTTATTCCCTGGTGGGACAGGGAATAAAAAAGGTAGCGGATGTTAGATAACTGTAGAAAAGCTCCCATGGCAGCGTATTGAAAATGAGTGGATTGCAAGTCTTCTGGATTGGGTTTTCTACTTAATTAACACACATGTTGTTATTTTTTTCCCATCAGTCCCATCAGTCTTCACATAAGAAGACGCCAAGATGGAGCTAGAAATTCAAAGATAAAGTGGAGAAAACACCTGTGCAAGATAAAAAGGAGAGGAAACAAGATCAGGCAAAGAAAGCCTACAGTCTACAATGCAAGTCTGACACCTGTGAAAGTGAAGGGGGAAAGTAAAAGAGATTAGGGAAGGACCTCAGACCGTGGTACAGGTCTGAAAAAATCTCAGTCAGCCCAACAGAGAGCTTTGGTGCAAATATTGCCCACAGAAGGTTTTGAATTGAATACAAATTGCCATGCTCTAGTTCCCTTGCCATGTTTAGTCATCTAGAACTTCTGCTGTGCTTAGTCTCCAGAGAGCTGCCAAAAGAGAGCAAGACCGTGTTTTGAGCACTGCAGATATGGAGGCACTGCAGCTGGAAACCATCAGCTCTCTGTCTCCTCATCTGACATACTTCCCATTCAAATTATAATGATTCACAAAGCTTTCTTTTGCCTTTAATCATAAATAGATAGGTTTGAATGCTAAATGTAAATGTACTGTTTTCACAATATGTTAAGTGGACTATTTGCTTTTTTTATTATTGTGTAAATAAAATATGCACAAGGAAAAATATTCTAAAAATTCCAGGGAGAATCAATGAGACCATCTACAATAGGACAAGAATTAAAATGACATTAGGCTTCTTAACAGCAACAGCAGAAACAAGGAACCAATAGAGCAATTTTTTTTAAGTAAGAAAAGATCTTGGAATTATAACTGTATATCTAAGTAATTGTTTAAATGTGAGGGTTCTCACACACACAAAGCCTCTGAAGTTTAATCACACATAGACCATTATTAAAACACTTTTGGAAGAAGTATTCCAGAAGGGAGAGAAATGAACAATTAATAACATTTATAATTGTTTATATAAGCACTGCAAAAGAAAAAAGCAATAAATAGAAAAAAATATATTAATAAGAATTCTGAGATAAACTAATAGAAATCCCAAATTTTGGCAGGCAGGAGAAAGACAGTGGGAGATGAGAGAGGGCTAAGACATTCATCTTCTTTGAAGGGAATGTATAGGTATTTTGGACTAGATTTCCCCAGACTCAGACCCTGAGCCAAGGGTTTGAGTGCAAATATATTTACTTCGGTGGTGACTCTAGGAATGGAGAAGTGAGACAGGGAAGGAAAGAACAGCAATACAGGATGTGTTAGTGAGCATGTTAACACTTCAGGGATTAAATTCTACCGGAGCTTCTGGGAGAGATCAACAAAACCTAGAGCTGGTTTCTTTGGAAAGACAAATATGATCCTCGATTCAGAAACTCTTCTCTTGGTAATATGTCCAGAGACATTTTTTCACAGTTCCTTAAAGGAACACATTGAAGACAGTTTATCTCAGCGTTGTTCGGGAAAGTGAGTCTTGAGGGCACATTAGCTATCCATGACTGAGATGATGGATAGAGAAATATGTGATGATACATTTTAGATAATGCTATAAAGTAGTCAGAAATAATGTACGAGACGTAACCAAAACCACATGGATAGGTCCTGAAAACACCTTAAGCAAAAAAAAAAAAAAAAAAAAAAAAAAAAAAAAAAAAAAAAAAAAAAAAAAAAAAAAAAAAAAAAAAAAGAAAGAAAGAGAGAAAGAAAGTAAGAAGTTGATAGTGTAATATCATTTGTGTAAATTGGAAACACATGAATACAAAATTGATAAATCAGGTTTTCACGGTTTCCAAAATCTTCTAAGGCACAAAACACATTAGTATGCACTCTGCAGGGAGGGAGCAAATATAAATGACAATAGGACATGAAGGGAAATATAATTAAATCAAATGAGGCAAAAATCAAGCAAGAGAAGATAATGACAGTTAGCATCAACCAAAAACTGAGACTTGACAACTGTTTGCTCTTGACATAAAAAAGTGCTGTATTACTATTAACTATTAATTACATGACATTGAAATTGTATTTTATATAATAGAAGGATTGAGTTCTGTCACAAATAAACAGATGTTATGCATACCTCTCTTGGTCGAAGGATCATAAAGTACTAAGGTTAGAGGAGGCCTTAAGATAATCTGTGAAAACCTTTTGCTAAAAGAATCATTTGTGTTAAAAATATAAGTTACATGATTTGGTACACTGGAATTAAAGTTGGTACACAATATTTTTTTTAACTTTTTTATATTCTGTGAAAGATTTTGAGATTTGCCTTCAAATTCAAATTTTCCTTGGGCTTTATGTTTCTCTGAGCAAAGTTTGGCCATATTATTCTCAGTTTTTAAGGAATTCAAATATTTAGCTAAATTGAAACGTCATAGAATATGACTTTCCAAATGACTTAATTAAAATAATAAAGAAAAATTCAATGGTGTGATTCCTAAAGAGAAAATACAGAAACATCTTGTACTTAATAGATATCTAAACAAAATGTATCTCTTTTCATGTATCAAATGTTCTAGGCAGATATTTTTAGATTTCTGAATTCTCAGTATATAATCATGTACGTATCCTCCAATAAGAAACAGTTTTCTAGTAAACACCAGAAAATCTAAAAATAGGTACTTAGCAGAATAAAACACTCCTTAAGCAGCATCAGAATCAATTTTATCAATATAAAATTTTTGAAAATATCACATCCAAATGGGGAAATTGGAAATTCTGGGAAAATACATGGTTAACCAATTATCAAAATATTCTAAAAAGAATGAATTTCATTATCTGACACTAAAATCCTAGTTTTATATCCCATATTTTTAATGTTTCAATTCCCTTTTTAACTTTAAAGTATTGTAGTAACTTTTAAAGTAGATGTACTTTAAAGCTTTTTCTTTCTTTCTCTTTTTTTGCATAGGCAGACACCGGGAATTGAACCTGGGTCTCCAGCATGGCAGGTGAGAATTCTGCTTACTGAGCCACTTTGAGATATTTTAGATCAGTATCTAAATATGCTGTAATAACTATAAAGATTCTTAACAGAGTTAAATAATGACAGCTAGCTTTGGACATGTGTAGAACCCTGTAAACTAACCATTCATGCACCTTCCATTGTTTTTTTTTGTTTGTTTTTGTGTTTTTTGTATGGGCAGGCACTGGGAACTGAACCCAGGTCTCTGGCATAGCAGGTGAGAATTCTGCCACTGAGCCACCATAGCACCACCTCACCTTCCATTGTTTTTATGTCAATAGCTTTACTCTGAGCCAAACACAGTTTTGTACAAAAATAGACATATTTAAGTTTGACGATCAACTTTCAGAGTGCAGATAGAATAAAATTTTCCTTTAGATACAATTAATTGTTCCAAAGAAATCTTGGTCAAAGGATCATAAAGTACTAAGTCTAGAGGAGGCCTTAAGATAATTTGTGAAAACCTTTTGCTAAAAGAATCATTTGTGTTAAAACTATAATTTACGTGATTTGGCACACTGGGATTAAAGTTGGTATGCAATTTTTTTTAACTTTTTTATTGTATAGTATAACTTATATAAAAAGCAAAGAAATAAAAAAGCAATAGTTTTCAAAGCACTCTTCAACAAGTACGTACTCAATATTTTTTAATAAAGTGCCAACATGTATTATCACAGAGAATTATTTCCTTTTAAATATCCTTCGTAGACTCTGTCTGGAGAAATAACAGGAAAGTTCAAGAGGCAGAGGTTAGGACGGTGTTGATAGGGCTGAGTGAGAGATTTTTCTATGCTTTTTCTTTTTCTCTTCCTTTCTCATGCTACTAATGTTGCCTCTATTTGACCTCTGGCTGAATATGTGCCTGGAAAAGTTGTAGTCTTTGAGGGAACATACTACTTGATTTTTAGGTTTGTTGTAGATCAGATGTAAATATACATGTGTGTGCGTTCATATTATAGGAAAGCGACTGAGATAAGATCATATTTTTATTAGTTTCACTTTCAGTTTCTCACGGTCCTATCGTCTGTCCTGTTTGACAACATGTACCGCATTGTGGGCTTTGACTGTTTAATTTACCTTCCTTTAAACCTCTTTAAAAAAAAACCAGCCTCCTATGCCAAGTATTTTACAACATGCCATTCTGAGGCTTATGCTAATTCTGCATATTTAATTCACTTGGGTTTTTGTTGTCTATGATTTATTTAACAATATTTTTCTTGTTCTCAAATTTTCTCCAACTGTGATTTTGAGAACATGATTTGTCTCCTGCCACTCTTGGTGCTTGTGGAGACTCTCTCCTGCTGAGTTCCACAGCAGTCACTGCTGTCCCTTAATAACTTCCCTGGGTTTTGTGTTCTATTCTTATAGTTGCTGTGGACATGTAAATGAATCCTTACAATGCATCAGGTATTGAAGTATGTGGTTTTACATGTCTGATTTAACTTTCAAATTATTCCTTGATCTGTAAGCTCCTCAAGGGCAGAAGCTATAATTTACCCATCTTTACATCTCCAATATCCAGATTGGAACCTGGAATATGGCAGGTACTCAATAATTGTTAAAGTGAACAGAAGAGAAGCAGATTTAGGACTCCACCTGAGAGAAATTAATTGTAATGCTCAAATTATATTAATTGTCAAGTTGTTTTTCTAGCAGATGCCATACATAGATATACTTGCTACCAACCTCACAACAAAGTAAGAATTATTATAATGATTTCCTTAAAAAAACAAAATACTTCTCAGAGAGCTTTTGTAACTTGCCTGAATTGAACTGCAATTAGTATAAATCGTAAAATTTAATTCCATTTCAAAAGTCTCAGCTTTTTTATCTAAACCCAACTGGTAGCAAATAAATAGGGAGTTTCTTGCACTCCCAACAGGGTGTCAGCCAAGGAAGGTGTCATGGTCAGGTTCATGTGTTAACTTGGCCAAGTTGTGGTACCTGTTTGTCTGGTCAGGCAAGTGCTGGCCCGTCTTTTGCTATGAGGACATTTCATAGAATTAAGTTATAATCACATCGGCTACATCCACAGCTAATTCCATTTATAATCAGTCACGGGGAGTGTTTCCTTTTATGAGTGATGCTTAATCTAATCACTGGAAGCCTTTTAAGGAGGATTCAGAAGAGAGAGGCTCTCTTCCTGTTTCAGCTGGTGAGCCTCTCCTGTGGAGTTCATCCAGACCCTCCATTGGAATCTTCAGCTTCACAGCCTGCCCTCGGATTTTGGACTCTGCATTCCCACGGTTACGTGAGACACTTTTATAAATTTTATATTTACGAATATTTCCTGTTGATTCTGTTTCTCTAGAGAACCCTAACTAATACAGAAGGTGACATTATTTTGCTTGGCAGTTGCCTGTTCAAAATAAAGGATTGTTCAAAATAAGAGTTTGTTGGATATTATCTGGTGGGGTTTGGATTACTACTCAACAGACATAAGGAATGCTGGCCCTCAGACTGACTGGCATGCACCTACTCAAAAATAGAAAAGAAAAGAGGCAAAATGAGGGTATGGATAATGTAATTCTCTGTCCAGAGAACATTCAAGAAGTCACATAAAAAGACCCAAGATGGGAAGAAAAGATCTAATTTTATTTTCTGTCTCCATAGTATACTACAAACCAAAGAAAACTTCAGAGAAAAAAGATCAAATTCTAAGACTCTTCTATCATCTTGTTCCAATGAGCTATTGTTACATAACAAATTACCCTAAGGTTTAGCAGTGTAAAACACTTCCACATAAGTTTGAGGAAAAGGAAGTTGTATAGGGCTCAGCCAAAAGAATGTTCTGCTCAGTCTGGGACTGACTGAGATTAGCAGGTTTTAGAACTAGTGTATAGGATGGTCTGGAAGGTCCAAAATGGCTCTACCTGCATGGCTCGTTCCTTCGGAGGAATGTCTAAAAGGTTAGGCTCAGCTGGAGCTGGTGAGCAGACACCATGGTATTCACAAGGTAATAGGAATTCTTACATGGGGAGCCCACTGCTCCCAGAAAGAGATTTTCAAGAAACAGGAAATAGTCACTGCCAGGTTCAGAAGGCCTGGTCCTGGAAACTGACCCAATATGTTTCTGACATAGCCTATTGGTCAAAGCAGTCATAAAGCTTACTATGTTTTAAGGTAAAGAGACATAGGCCCCCATCTCTGGATCAGAGAAATGCCAAAGTCTATGGGGCCATTTTTAATCCTCCACACAACCCAATTAATTTTCAGCAGTTCTTGCTTGCGAGTGACATATGTATTAATCTCAAAGGAAAAAACCATTTTTCCTCGTTGTTCTTAGATTACTACTTCTATAGCCTTATCACAGTCTATTTTGTATTATGGCTACCACTCCCTGGTTCCTAAGTTCTTCCTGCCTCTAAGATCACTTTAGCCTTCTGGGACTACTGACCCTTAACTGCTTACAAGATAATTTCTTGTGGAAAACAAAACACATTTTCCTGCCCTAGGAACATGCTAACAAGTCCATCCATGTCTTAGATGTCTAGGGAGAAAAAACATCTCTCTTAAAGAACCTATGAAAAGCAAATCAACTTCAGATTCTTTTAGCAAATATAACTGACTTCCTCTAGATTTGTTCACCCGGAATTGAGGACGCCGATGAGAACTAGTATTCAACTAGAAAAAAATTATAATTACAAGGTTTGCAATTTATGCATTTGAATAACTGAAATTCAGTCACAGAAAGAACTTTCACCCCAAGGTAACTGAAAATCTCCTTCATTCAAGAAGAAAACAGCTTATCAGGTATATGTGGAAACACATGACACAGTCTATGTAGGTCCTAAAGATTTCTTTCTTTTTTTAAAAAATATTTTTATTGATAATTCTTAACATACAATCAATTCATACATAATATACAATCAACAGCTCGCAATACTAACACATAGTTGTGTACTCATCACCATGATCAGTTTTTTGAACATTTGCATCACTCCAGAAAAAGAAATAAAAAGAAAAAAGGTAAAACTTATACCCCTGCCTCTAATTGACCACTAGTATTTCCATCTACCCAATTTATTTTAACCTTTGTCTCCCCAATTATTTGTTTATTTTTTATCCGTATTTTTTACTCATCTGTCCATACCCTAGATAAAAGGAGCACCAGACACGAGGTTTTCACAATCACATAGACTCGTTATAAAAGCTCTATCGTTATACAATCATCTTCAGGAATCAAGGCTACTGGAACACAGCTCAACAGTTTCAGGTACTTTCCTCTAGCCACTCCAGTACACTACAAACTAAAAAGGGATATCTATATAATGTGTAAGAATAACCTCCAGGATAACCTCTTAACTCTGTTTGAAATCTCTCAGTCACTGAAACTTTGTCTCATTTCTCTCTTCCCCTCTTTTGGTCAAGAAGGCTTTCTCAATCCCTTCATGTCTGGTCCTGGCTCATCCAGGCATTTCTGTCCTATTTTGCCAGGGAGATTTACACCACTGGGAATCATGTCCCATGTGTGTGTGTGTGTGTGTGTGTGTGTGTGTGTGTGTGTGTGTATGTGAGGGCAGTGCATTCCCTTGCCACATTGGCTTAGAGAGGTCACATATGAGCAACAAAAGAAGTTCTCTGGGAGGTGACTTTTAGGCCTAATTTTAAGTAGGCTTAGCCTGTCCTTTGCAGGAATAAATTTTATAGGAGAAAACCCTAATCAAGGGTTTGGCCTATTGATTTGTTGTCTCCACTATTTGCGAGAATATCAGAAATTCTCCAAATTCTCCTTTCTCCCTAGTGCCCCAAGGAGACATTGTGAATACTTCTTTATTCACTGCCCAAATTACTCTGGGGTATATTGGGGCACCATGCTAATCTAGACAAACCAACAAAGTATCACGCCTTATTCAAAATTCCATGTCCTTATGGTGTTCAACTAAACTGACCAAGTGAAATTAGGAAATGCATTACACAAAATATAAATTTTGCACCAAATAAACATTTCTTTCTTGGTCTCACACAGAAGTTGAAGTTTTAAACTATGCATGGTATCATCCTTTACCCTGTATTCTGATTTACCTTAGTCCTATACAGATCAGTTTTATTCATACCTCTACTCAAAGTCAGATTCCTTTCCCAATTTTCTAAACAGTTCCTGTACTGTTTCAACTTTCTAAACAGTTCGGGTACTGCTGACTTTCATAGCTTCAGAGCTCTAATTCTGAGTCTCAGGTGTCACATAAATACCCACATTTTCTCAGAATAACCAGGTTATAAACAAACAGCTCGGTATCTCAGAAATTAGAAATAACAGTTATAACTCGTGAACATATATGTGACTGCTGTAAGAGCTTACAATCCAGGACCCTTTACTATAGGCCCCAACCTAATAACTCATGCTTTCAACTTCAGTTCATCAAGTGGTTTTTTTTTTAAGGGCCTTGAAATATTTTTTTCCTTAAATTTTTTTTAATTTTTACTATAAACAAACAAACATACAAACATTCTTGACAATAGCTCACAGTATCATCACCATGATCATTTTTTGACCATTTACATCTCTCCAGAAAAAGAAATAAAAAAGAAAAAACTTGTACATGCCATACCCCTTACAGCTCCCTCTCAGTGACCACTAGTATTTCAATCTACTTAATTTATTTTAGCATTTGTTCCCCCTATTATTTGTTTATTTTTATCCATATTTTTTACTCATCTGTCCCTACTGCAGATAAAAGGAACTCCAGACACAAGGTTTTCACAATCACACAGTTATATTGCAAAAGTTGTATCATTATACAATCATCTTCAAGAAACATGGCTACTGGAACAGAGCTCTACAGTTTCAGGTACTTCCCTCTAGCCTCTCCATTACACCATAAACTAAAAAGGGGATATCAATATAATGCGTAAGAATAAGCTCCAGGATAGCTCTTGACTCTATTTGAAATCTCTTAGCCACCGACACTATACTTTGTCTCATTTCTCTCTTCCCTTTTTTGGTCAAGAAAGTTTTCTCAATCTCTTGATGCCAAGTCCCAGCTCATCCTAGGATTTCTGTCCCATATTGCCAGGGAGGTTTACACCCCTGGGAGTCATGCTCCACGCAGAGGAGGGGAGAGCAGTGAGTTCGCTTGCCGAGTCAGCTGAAAGAGAGAGAGGCTACATCTGAACGAAAAAGAAGTTCTCTGGGGGTGATTCTTAGGCCTAATTTTAAGTAGGGTTTGCTCCCCAAGTTTTTATATATAGTTAGTCCATATGAGTGAGGCATGATAATATGTCTCTTTGTTTCTGACATTTCATTCAACGTTCAGTCCTTAAGTTTCATTGTTTGGCCGGAAAAGATAACTACTACTTTTTTTTAAATGTTAATCAGAGTATGGGAAAAATGGATATTTCTGACAGTGCTGAAAAATAAAAATTTCATTCACCTCACAAAGTTGCTGCTTCACAACTTTGTTTCTTCTTGTTGCTGGTCAATAGTTCATTGTATGTATACACCATAGCTCCCCCTTCTATTCCTCAGTTGTTGTATCCTTAGGCCGTCTTCATCTATTGTGGATTGCAAACACTGCCGCCATAGACACCAGTGTGCAAATGTCCCTTCGTGTCCCCACACTCATTCCTCCAGGTAGATATTGAGCAGCTGGGTTTCAGGATCATACGGCAACCCCACCCCTAGCCTCCCGTGGGACCACCACACTGCCCTCCAAGGGGCTTCACCTCTCAGTTTCCCTACTGACTGTAAATAGGTACATATCTTTCTCTGCATTTTCTCTAACCCTTATTTCTCCCTGTTCATTTTTAAACAGTTTTATAAAGATTTATTTCTTAATTAAGTGGCCAATTGACTTTGGGGCCTCTCACACATACAAAAGCAGTACATATAGAACACAATGTCTTTGTAATGGATTTGATAGGTTCCCATTTCCCACAGGTCAGCTATTTCCCTAGGAACACTAACTCCATCATGGGTTAAAAACTAGATTATGCACATACAGAAAAATAAAAACCACCAGTGAAACCTGAAAACACCTAGGGATGGATTTATTTGTAATTTATGCATTCATTTAATACAAAAATATTATGTGAAAATCTTTTCATGTAACTAAATTCTCTTCATGCAGCTTTTTGTAAGAGTTGTATATTATTCTATTCTATGGCTGTTTTATAAAACTGTACTAGTAATTAACCATTTAAATCAATTTCAAGTTTTTGCTGATAAAAATTATGCTGGTATGAATGTCCTAGCAGTAAATTTGTTGCATACAATTAAACTACATTTTCATGATAGAATCAAAAGTGGAATCTCTGGACAAAAAGTTATGTGTGTTTTAAGGTTTTTACTACATATTCCCAAATTGTACCCAGAATGTACCAATTTTTATCTTTCAGCACTGTCAGAAATATCCATTTTTCCCATACTCTGATTAACATTTAAAAAAAGTAGTAGTTATCTTTACCGGCCAAACAATGTTATCTTGCTGACAATTAAATTTTCATTTATTTTATTAGAGTGAAATTATGTTGAATTGAATTTTTTATCCCCATTTTGTCCCCATTAAAGCTTCTTGAGAGACGGAACCAAGTCTTGCATCACTCAGGTCTAGAGCAAAGAGTGTCTCTCACAACATCCAGACCAGACTTTATACTGTTTTTTTTTGAATAAATGCAAATGACATCAGAAAAAAGTAGACCAGAAACTCAATAGTGAGCCCACACATATATATAATAGAAAAATTCATGCTTAAATAATACACAGAAGAAATTCTTTCTTCTCATTTGTAAAATAATATAACTTTATTTGGGACTACCTGGCAAAAACTCAGTCTGAGGTAGTAAACATCCTTAATTTTGGAATTTTTAAAAATGTGATTTTAATGCAGTATATGATTATGCTCCACAACTTGAAGTGAGAGCTTTCAAATCCTTTCCATATCTATTTATGGGCCTGCTGTAATGAACAAATGAGAGGCATATATAGCTAAAGCCTTCCCTTACCTGTATTAAATTCACTGCTAAATCCTCAGAAAAAGTTAATTCTCTTAAGTAATATGATGAACTCTGTTGATTATTCAATTGCTGAAGAAAGAGTAAATCTAATCATGTGCAATATAATAAAACAGTTATTTTAAAGATTATCATTCAAACCAGGAAAATACTAGGCATGAGTGTGTAGAATGAATGGGACACTATCTTTGTTATGATACTACCACCCAGATGGAGGAAAGAAAAAGTTCTCTGTCCAGAAGACCCTCTAGCAGAAAATATTTCTTAATGGAAAGGGAGTATCAAAACTTGCTGTTTACCTCTGTGGAAACATGACTCCATTTCTGTATTTTGCCCTTTCCCTAAAGCCTGGGATTCAGCCAGCAAGCTGTGAAAGAGAATAGAAGATGCATGAAAGAGGTTTACGAGCCAGGCCACGAAGTGGAACATTTAACTTCAACTCATATTACATTGGCCAGAACTCTCCATTACCTGGAAAAGGAGACTGTGGAATGCAGTCCAGCTGTTTGCAGTTTTGCTGAGCCGCTGGTCATTCTGTGCCATATCATCTTCTAGGCTTTTGCCTTTTCTATTTATCTTACATGTTCTTTCTAGTGTTTTGCTTTACCCAAGTGTCACATATTATTTACTTGATATTTTTTGCATTCACTTTTTATTCTTCAAAAAATTTATTTAAAAATGGAGCTATCAAAAATATAATTGAAAAAAAATCAAACTAAAATATCCATGAATAAATCTTAACCATGAAAATAAATATATGAAAAATAAGACAATGTTATAAATTCTAATGTAATATAGGTGCCTAAAGAATTTTCTAAATGGAGGGCTGCTTTTCTTTGATAAAAAATGGAAATTAGCAAAGGATGGAAAGAGGGAATCGTACAATTTCGGGTACAGGGTTTAACTGCCTAAGTTTGAACACTTGCTTTCTAGCTTACCAGCTATGTTTCTGTGTACAGTTTGCTTAATCCCATGAGCCAAAGGAGACATGATTATAGTACCTATTTCATAGAGTTAGTATGATTAAATAATAATGGAAATTAATCTAGTGCCTAAAACAGTGTTTGGCATTTAGCAAACACTCAATACACATATTAACTTTCAACTTTCACTATTCTCAATAGAAAGATAAATGTATAACTAAAACAAACAGATATTGAATTGAGAGAGAGTTGAAATATGTCATATTCTGGGAAGTACTGATTCATATGAAAATAAAGTTTCTTTTGCTTTAAAATATAATTGTGATGGATTATATTGATGGATTTCCTGAAATTGAACTTTGGTACATTCTTATGATAAAAATTGTTTGATCATTGTTTCAAATGTTTTAATATATTCGTGGATGATAAAGTCAATTTGCAGATGTTTTATTTTAGATAGATTGATAGAGAGGTAGATAGTGAGATAGATATAAGATTGCATTATAGTTTTCTTTTTTGTGCTAGCCTTTTCTGATTTTATCTGATTTACACAGATTTTATCCTTTCCAGTGCTTTATAAATAATATTAGTATTATGTGCTTGTTAGAGGCTTAGGGAACCCACCCATAAAATTATCTCTTTTAGGTGTCATTTTTTTAAACTTTTTTTATTGTACAGTACAACATATATACAAAGTGAAGAAATAAAAAAGCAATAGTTTTCAAAGTGCTCTGCTCCAGAATACAGGAGGCTAGAGGGTTTAAATATTTTTTTTATCATCACAATTGACTTTTCTTCCCTCTTTTTTTTTGTGAAAAATAACATATATACAGAAAAGCTATAAATTTCAAAGCACAGCGCCACAATTAGTTGTAGAACATATTTCAGACTTTGACATGGGTTACAATTTCAGGTTTTTACTTCTAGCTGCTCTAAAATACTGGAGACCAAAAGAGATATCAATTTAATGATTCAGCATTCACGTTCATTTGTTAAATCCTATCTTCCACCATCACCTTTGATCTTTTCATCCCTCTCTTTAGGGGTTTTTGGGTTATGGCAATTCTAAATTTTTGATATTGAAAGGGTCTGTCACTAATATGGGGTAGGGAGATGGAACTATCTGATGTTCTGGAGTGGCTAGGTGTCATTTTTAAGGGTACATTTTTGACCAAAGATTCAATCTCTCATATATGGTTATCAATTTCAGGTATTTATATATTTTGTAGCTAAGTCAGATATTTATTTTCTGGGAAATCACTCACTTCATTGAAATTTCTAATGTATTTATACAAAACAATTTTATACAATATTGTTATTTATCTTTGAATTTCATAATAATTTATGGCTATGTCTCATTTCTCATTCTAAATGTTTAATATTGTCTTATCTGCCCCTCCCCCCATGCACTTTGCAAAAGCTTGGTTATTGTATTAGAGTCAGCTTTTGATTTTATTAATTGACTGTTGTTTTTGTTTTATATTTGTTTTCTACTTCAATAATTCTTCATTTTATTTTTAAATTCTCATTGCAATCTTTTCATTTCAGCCTCTTATTGTTTTGTAGATACAGCATCCTCTTATATCATCCTCTCTGAAGATATTCAATCCATTTTTCAAGTGTCTTTTTTGGTTTCTTGGATCATCTGAAGGGTCATTTTGGTCCATCTTGTTAATGCCTTTGGTTTTGTCAAATATCTAAATTTTTGATGGGTGCACTAAGTTGATGTATTAAGGTGGATTTCCTGGGTTTCTTTTGCACCGTATGGGTCTTTTCCCTATAAACTTATTCCCTAAGGGGGAGGCTCTATGAGTGAAATGGTACCTGACAGTATATGTGGGTGAGCAGCATGTCTCCCCATCTGCCAGAAGAAAGAAGGCTTTACTTGGGTAGAAAAGCAATTTGCTGTATCTATGCAGAGAGGTTTGCATATTTTCTTTCATTAATTGTTATCTAGACTTATTTCTTAGGCCTATCCATATAATAAAAGCCCTACTAGTAAAGATAAGCAGTTAACTTTTATTATGGTGCAGTTCTTGGGTTTTATATCAAAGTCAAAAGATAGTGCTACCTTCAGGTTAGTATGTATAGGAAATATGGCAAACACTGGTTGGCTTCATTTCCCATTTTTTGTGACAATTACTTAGAGACAACTTCCTGCTTTTCATGTTGTTCCCTTTGGATTTGCTGATTCCCTGGATCTGCTCTGAATTCTGAAGTGGTTTTCTTCTTCATCATGCATTTTGAGCTTTTAATTCTCACTGCTTGATCAACCTAATACATTCTACTTTCATCATCTTAACATTCCTCCAAATGTCTTATCTCTTTGTGGAACTCTTCTCATTTTATAATGCCACTGTGAATTTCCTCTCGATTTTTTTTTTTTACATGGGCAGACACCAGGAATCGAACCCGGGTCCTCTAGCATCGCAGGCAAGCATTCCTGCCTGCTGAGCCACCGTGGCCCGCCCTCCTCTTGATTTTATGAGATTTAGGGCGTAAAGGAAGCAGATACATGCGCTCGGCCTGCCATGTATATTTAGTTTCTGGATTTGTTGTATATGGAGACCAGAGCAAAAGTACTCTGATTAAAAATGGTGAGTTAGCCCCATGTATTTATATCTGTTTTCTCACAAAACTTCACTAACATACACACCCATGATTAACAAAAAATACATACATATACACACATGTATGCATATACATACATGGATGTACATATACATTTATATATACATACATAAATATAATACAAAGACAAATGAATTGAGAATGAACACAGAGTGCATGAGAAATTTCCCCAAATTTAAAAATATAGGGAATAGGTAACTGACTGGAATGGAGAAAGTACAGAAGTAAGTCTGTCCACCCTACAGAACCCCTCAGAGGCTCACCACTTGACGGCTGCAAAGAGAAGAGATGCAATGTTCTCCTGGCCCACTTCCCTACATTACACAGGCAGGAAACTATTTCCCCACCCATTTCACCACACCCCCTGTGAAGCAAGAAAGCAGAAGGTTATTCTCAGGATAATTTGAACCAGAAAACCTCCAGGTTCAGGAACATCAGTGAACAGAGGGCTAACGCGAGTCAAGGGGCTAACAAAATGGGAATTACATGAATTATTACATACTGAATCATAAGCTCCCTTATTCATTCTGGTCTCAGAATTCCAGTAATTGGGCATAATACACATACCCTTGTCACTCCTCTCCCTGTGAGGCTGAAGAAAGGGGAAGCCCTTAGATAAAATATTTCCAAATATTGATTTTTGGGGTTCTTTGAAGACTGGGTTTTGCTTCTTACTACTGGACCCGTTGCGGTTTTGCTTCTTACTACTGGACCCGTTGCCAAGCTCCACTTAGGTATACAGGGATTTCCATCAGCTATTTAGTTGATTAAATATAAAGTGTCACTATATGTTTATGTTATGTTTCCAATATGAAAGAGACAGACTGAACCAAGTTATCAGGAATAGACAGGCCTGGAGGAAACAAACAATGCAGATGAGGAGTCCAGCTCCTGGCCAAAATTTTACATGTGATTGGTTATTCAGGCCTGGCCATAGGCAATTATAAAGCTGACAGGCTTAATGGGGGAAAGTACCCTTCCTGATGTTAAGACTTTGTGCACCATCAATGCTTGGCAGTTTCAGAAGGGATTTGCAGCTGAGAACTCAGGCGTCCCTAGCTGGGTCGTGTTTATGTTCTTGACCATATCTACATGCCTAGCCCAGGCACTTGTAGAGTCTCCCTATAAGTGACTCAAAACCGGCACCTCTGCTGAGGCTTCCAGACTGGGGTGGAAGACAGGGAGGCTCAATGACACTTTTCTGTATTCTGCTTTTCCACACTTAGTCCCACCTCTTCATCCCATATCCTGGAATCATAAAAATGCAGGAGTCTATCGTTTGGGACTCCCTCAGAAGTGAGATATCGCCACATCTTCTGTTCCATCTGACCTTTGCTGGACACTGTTCCATGGAAGAAAATGGAACAAGAGGAGCCAGTATTTTCTCCAGGTTAGCTTCTTACTTATACCATCACAAGTGATTAAAGGCTTGACTGTTACTTTCATTTGGCTTGTTGTCTTCATTGTCTACTTTTGACACCTGACAACTCAGCTCATCTTTCTCAGTTCAGTTCAGCTCTTGATGGTAATGGTAGGGAGCAGAAGAAAGTTTCTAAAAAATTTATAATTAATAGTCACAGAGAGATAGAAAATATCATAATCACAAACCTCAAACAGGATGCTAGGATATTCAGAAAAAAAGAAAGAGCTCTTAGAAAAAAAAAACAGAACAAACTAAATAAAGAAGAACATATTATCAAATAAATAATATAAAACTTCATTGTATCTTAGGGAACAAGACTGAGAAAAGTACTGGATTTAAAAGAATACTAGATACTGAAAGACAGTGGCGTCATGCCTTAAAAATTCAGAAAGAAAATTATTTTCAACCTAGACTTTCATAGCCAAATTTTCAATTAATTGTGAGGATATAATGAATTCATTTTGGCCCTGCAAAAGCTCAAAAAAATATATACCTTCAATGCATCCTTTCTTAGGAAGTGTTTGGAGGATGTGCTTAAGGCAATCCTAAAATAAAGGATGTGGGATACAGGCAAGGAAGTATCCAGCCAGAAGTGCAGCAAAGCAAAGAGAAATCTCAGAATAACTTTATATTGAACCTAGAGAACAACAAGCTCAGATTGGAGCAGGAAAGAGGGCTGAGAAGGGAGGAATCCAGAAAAATAAATAGAATTGTTTGACATATTTAAGCATTTAGAAAGATTAATTTTAGGTATTTGTCATATTATTTGGTGCATTCTAAAAAAACAGAAAATGAAACAATGAAAAAAGAGGCAAAATGATTAAGTTTAATAAAATATGAAACATTGTTTGACAAAGGAATCAATCATAGTACACTATTCTGTTCAGTGGTGAAAAATCCTTTATGTGAACATAAAAATGGAAACACTTTTTATTGAGTTTTTTTTAAAGTAAGCTGGTAGAAAACTTATTACGAATGCATGCAATAGAACGTATGGGCACTCTCACAAAGAAAGAGCTGAGAAGCAAGAGGCCCTGACACTGTGGGCCCATCTGCTTTTTTTTTTTCTTTTTGTATGCTGTATGGTGGGGGTCACATTTCATTCTTTTTCCATGTTAGTACCCCCTTATTGCAGTACCATTTGTTGAATTTATGTTTGGTTGGTTTTTCGCTTGTTTGTTTTGCTTGTTTGTTTGATTGTTGGGAAGTGCCTGGGCCAGGAAACAAATCTGGCTCTTTCGCACAGCACGTGAGAATTCTACCACTGAACTACCCTCACCCCCAGCCCATCTGCTTTTATAGATTTTTGTTCTTTTTATAAATTTTATTAACCATTTTACTACCCTTCCCTTTTCCCTCATCTGTGGTTGCTTGGGTGTAGATGACTCACTCAGGTGGGGGTTGTTTGGTTCCTCAGTGCTGTTTATTGCTGTTCTTCCCAGAGATATCTTTCTCCTTGAGGTCTGACCACTTTTTGGAATTTGCCCTTTGCTTATACAGCCATTGCTTTAATTCTTATACTACCTAATTTCCCTCCTCAGAGATTTCTAGCTTCCTTAATCTTAAGGGAATTAGGGCCGATGGTCCATCTTCTGTAATTGCTTCAAACTCTGTGTGGGTGGCAGGTCTTATTGTGGGAGCATAGAAGTTCCTGGCTATGCTATTGAGGGTGGCTGGTTGAGCATGGAACGTAGCCTCTGGCGAGGAGAAGTTTGTTGTGAAAGGCTTCTAATCTGCCATATTGAGTGTCACTCAAGGCTCCTCTAGGTTGATGGCCAGATGTGAAGTCAGTGGAGCCATAAGCAGCCTCAGGCATCCTCAATCTTCTTCATTTGCCATGAACAGAGCTTGAGGAACTGTCCTGCCTCATTCCCCCACCCCCCCCGGCCTTGGGAGTTGGTGCAGTCCCTGGGCCCAATGCCCATGTTGCTGGCACTTGGGGTGAGCCCCTGGTGGGTTCCAAAGTCAAGAGTTGTCTTGAAGCCTCTGACCCACAGTTGAAGCAAGTCCCTTGAGGCTTGGAACCATGATTTAGGTGACCTCAGGGGGATAGGGCATTTTTGACAGCAACTGCAATATGTGGTCCTTTTAACAGTAACTGCAATTGAGCTTGTTCTTTGGTCTTTTGCTTACCTCTCATTGCCTTCTCCTTCTCCTTGGCCTTGTTCCAATTGTTAAAGACAGGAAAGGCAGTTTCTAATAGGTTATTAATGAGAGTTTGTGGGCCCATGGAGAGCTTTTGAATCTTCAAATGTCAGGGGCAGCTTGGCCAGTGAAATAGCAGCCCAGCAAAATCTGACCTTCCCAAGAATCTGGGCTTACATTAGTTTACTTCTTTAGAGCTTCTACTAACCTCCCCTGGAACAGGGCCAGGTTTTCCTCTTTCTCTTGAGTAATCTTCCAATTACTTATTATAATTAACTGGCTTGGTAGTATATTTTCTCATGTCTTCTTGCAACAAGTTTTAAAGGCTCCAATCAGGGAGTTATTTTCCACTAATGGAAATTGAAACATGAGCATAACACAAGTGACAGGTCCCTCCTGCTCCTTGTCTTGATAGACAGCCAGAAACATCTGGGCATAGGGAATTTGTGACTACTTTCCTTGTCTTTTACAGACTGGTATTATAATTGAGAGTCCCTTTGGAGGACTATGCATCCCCATCTTTTAGCTTATATTGACTGTTGGCATTTCCCATGTTCTCTAGAAATGGAAATAGAGGAGCCTCATTAGTGCTAATATGACCACGTGGTGTCCCAACGTGTATCAGAGCTGCGTGTTTCCCTCTCCACCAGACCAATCTTTTAGGAACATAGAGATTAAAGTTGTCTAGATACGTCTGAATCCGTGTGTCCTGGGGTTTCCTGGGCCCTGCCCAGAATTCCAGGGCCATACTCTCAAGGACTCCTTCTTCTCTGCCAGCTCAATCTATTGGGAATGTGGGGAGTAAAGCCGCCTGGCATGTTCCCTTGGACATGTCACCAGGTGTCCCCAGGATGTTCCTCCCTGGAAGATGTCTAGCCTATGCTCTCACAGTGGGGGTGCATGTGTCACCTGAGAGAAGTCTAGGACATTGCTCTCAGGAATACCTATGTCCTTTAAGTTTCCTGAGAGCTAATAAGCGAGTGTACTCTAGAAGGAAAGCTTTATATTTGGCTGCAATGGGTCTCAATAAAGACTAAATGATCAAGGCCTGAAGGGGAGATACTTCCACTGGAAAATACTCAATTTCCATGAGCATAGACCAAAGGAGAATCCCTAAAATGTTAATGACAATACCTTATTTGGTACAATTCTTAGTCCAGAATCCTGTGTTACAGAAGATGGAATGTCTCAGAAGGCATTGAAAGCCATACATAGGGGAGATGGAGACGTTCATGGAGGCAGGGGAGGATCCCTGTTAAAGAGGTGAAAAGAGGAACAGATCTGCAGGAGGAAGTGTCTGAAGGGAAAGGAAATCTTTGGCAATTGAGCATCAAGTGGTGGTCAGAGAGAGGAGGAAAGGAGAGTGTGGGGAAGTCTTGGAGAACTGAGGAGAAAGAGAGGAAAATGGGAGGGGACTTGACTTGTTCCCATTGGACTCCTATTTGACATGGGGAGAAGCCCCCAGTTAGGTCTCAAGAGCAGTAGCACCCACTGCTCTGAGTGTCCTTGGATCTTCACAGCATGGAGATGGGCTCCTGTCACCTGTGAGGAGGGAGCCAGAGATTCAGCATAGACAGACTTTATGTCCCAGGGAACCGAAATCAGATTCCTCAGATTCTTAAAGACACAGTTTCTTGAAGACTTAGGAGAAAATAACAACGAGCCAAGCAAGAAGAAAAAGCAAAAGCATGTGGCCAAACCTCTGGGTAAATAGCCATGATTTACTAGTCCAGATTATTGGAGAGAAGTCCTCCTCCTGGCTGGCTTGTCAAAATATGTCGCTGTATTCAGCTTCCTAGGTTTTTGGTCAGGCCACAAGAAATAATTCAAGGGCACAACACAGTATAGAGTAAGTAGGTAGTAAATTTATTAAGAATGCATGTGAGAAAACATGCAGGCACTCTTGCAAAGAAAGTGAGAGGCTAGAGGCCTCTATCAAGTTTTACTTTTTTTTTTTCTTGCATGGGCAGGCACCAGGAAACCAATCTATTAAGTTTTAACTACATTAATATCCTATGGTGAGGGAAAGTGTGGGACGATAATGGAAAAGAACAAAATCTTAATTGTAAGTATCATGTCTAAAATTGATAAATAAAATGAAAGTATAGGCATATTTTTCAGAAATATGGAAGCACATTTCAGAAGAAACAGCTAAGAGTTTAAAGAGGGGGAGTCTGGGTGGAGGGGAGGATTGATAGAGAATGGTGAGGTAGTGATTACTATATAAATAATTTAGTATTAGTTGAGCTTTCTGAACTATGAGCATGTATTATTTTTACAAAAATAACAATAAACTTATAAAAGAATACAAAAGCAAATAAAAGACTGCCAAAATATACAAAATATAATTTGAACACATATCTATGAATGTTCTTTCATAAAGTAGTATGATGACAATCAATAGAGCTTTAATAAAATAATTAAATTGATCACATATTTGTAACATTAACGTCATTGTCAATGCTGGTTAAGAAACACAAACACTAACCTAACAGATACATTAACATATACCTGATGGATTTAAGGTTAATTGCCTAATGGCTATAGCAGAGAATTTTGGTGTAAATAATTTTAAAAGAAAGAGCTAAGAAGCATTTACTGTAAATACACATAAAACAATTGTAATCAAGTAACATATTGGAGGGGTAATCATATAGAAGTTATGCCGTATATAATCTAACACATTACACCATATATAAGTCCTATTCTATTTCCTAGTTTTAGCTTTCTTGGTGTTAAGTTAGTATGACCTGTATGATCCTTACATCATGATATGCTTTATTTCAGGTACATAATACCACTCAATTTACACATAGGAAAAAAAAATAACTTTATGAGAACCAGAGCATATACATTCAATAAGTTTACAGTTAATCAAGAAAGATTGTGGTATTTTAGAGATTCTTTAGAAAAAGAGAAGACAGGTTTTTGTTGGTTTGGAGATCTTAAACTGGAAGCAGAAGTGTTGACTGGTATCTTAAGGTCCTTTCTACTATTATGATCCCAGGAAAAATAAAGTATTTACTTCATAAATGTATTTTTTTTTGCCAAATGCAAGTAAATAGGAGAAATATTTTCCGTCAAAACTATGTAAAACTATTCAAAGGTAAACATTTTACAATTTCTTTGCTTTTTGCCCAAGTACCAATAAAAAGATAGCAAATCTTTAAAAAATTCAATAAAACTTGAGATGCATATTAGGCCCTTGTCTTTCAAAATGTTTCAAAAAGTAGAAAACTGAAATATTAGGTGTTTCAAATTAAAGGTACTGATATAGCTTATTTAAATAACCTGTATAAGGGATTTTTGAAAAAAAGGGCATGGTGTGGATCTGATTTCACAGAATATACGCTTTTACATTGGGCATAAGGGCTAATATTCCCACAAAAGGGAGATATAATAGAAAAACAAAACTCAAATTAGCAAAATTCTGTTGATCTCTTGGAATTGAAAAAATGCTATTAAATCATAAAACAATAAAAATGTGCTCAAAAACTCCTGAAACTAGTATTTTTAAAAAATTTATTTCTAAAAGTCACAAAGACAAAACTTTAAAAGCGACACATTTATACTAAGGATACATGCGTAAGCAAAGAAAATAAGCACAGGAATACAAAATGAACATAGTAAATAACTATTTCAGTATTCTGGATACAAGTAGAATATCACTAGATATGAACTGCATTAACTTCAGAAACCTATGATAGTATGGGATGAGAAAAACCAAAGCTTAGGAGAGCCACTTCACTATTCACATTTTAATCAGTGTTGATCAGAAGCTAAAGTAATTTAGACTAATAGAATTTTCAGTGAAATTGTAGAATTAGATTAATATGGTTTAAGGTGATCTGTCCTCATCTAATGGCAAATAGGGCAAGTCAAACCATGAAGAACCCTTACAAAGACTAAGCACCAAATGCCAAATATTTGTGGCTTTCGTTTTGGGCCACCTTACATTTTGTTTGTAGGTGTATTCCACTAATATACAAATTTTCTCAGGTAAAATTTTTAACATGGAACTTTCAGCGTGGAAATCTTGCCACTGGTTACAGGAATTGTTTTTAAGCATGTAACACTTCAGAACAATCACAAGTTTAATAGTTACACTTGTAAGATGCAGACATTCTCTTTAAACTTTTTGGTCCCTGAAAATTCAGCAGGCCAAATGCATCACCTGGAAGTACATTTGTTCTTATTTATTTTTTAAGTCTTACTCAAAGATTATAATGGATAAATTAACTATATAGGCTCTCATACACAATCTAAATTTACACCCTGTCAAGAAATGATTATAATGTCCTTTCAGCTTGTCTTATGCCCCATAGAATTAAGAAATCAGTAAAAAATTTAACATTTCAACAATCTAGGAACTACTTACTGTAAGGATATAGTGAAGTTTTGGAAGACATACTATCATACTTTGAGAAAACACTATTAACAGGTATGTGTTGAAGGTAGGTTATAAATGAAACATTACAAACCTTGTATTTATGCATACAACTTATAAAATAGAAAAAAAGTTGCTATTTTTCCAATAATATAGCATCACACTACCACTATATAGTTAAAGTTGAAAGTTTCTGTACACAATGTTCACTACACCTCCAAAGCAGCATGACTTAGACATTTCCATTTGATATCTAACATATGCCTACCATAGTTTCATGAATCTGTACTGATTTGAAAAGGCTAAAACAATCATTCTGCCTTATATATTTTTTACTATGAGGCAAAGTTAACCAGTCTTAGGAACAAGTTTCATAATCAGTAAAGAAACGTTTAATATTAACCCCCTGCAACAGAATGGAAAAGACTTCTAAGGACATGATATAATCCTAATAGAGCGTGGATTATGTCTCTAAATACAGTGTATGTGGTAACACCAGAAGCCTGGAAAAACTACATTAAGATATAGGGACCTAAATGATCATCAAATCAGTAATAACTGCTAGAAACTCAGAGGTGAACTATTGATGTTTTTCTACGGCAACACCAGTCAGCTAATTGCTTAGACTACTCAAAGCTGTTCTGTCACAACCTGTTTGCCATTAGTGTAAATTAATACCCAATCAGTATGGGGTGGGCTGAATCACATGTAATTTTTAAAATTATGATCGTATATCTGATCTCACTTTGTATTCTAAAAATAAAACTACAAAATTCAACTATTTTCCTAGGTCTGTAGATTTTGCACCATCTTACACAAATCTAATTAAACATGGTTGCCTGCAGGTTTTTTAGAGAAAGTAAAAGCAAAGTACATTTGGTCTTGTTGCTGGCCTCCTCATGTAAATCAATGATAGCAATATTCTAGGCATTTATTGTGCTACTTTAATGTAACTCAGAATGAGAAAAAACTAGTTCAAATTTTGATAAGTGCTTTTTTTGGGGGTGGGGTGGGGGTGGCAGGCTTATTTTAAAAGGGAAAAGAAACCCCAAAGAATCTAAAAGATAGCCACTTTGACAATTTGAACTAAGAACTTCAATCTATAAAAGAAACTTAGACATGGAACATTGTTTCTGAAAAATATAAAATCTATTTTCCTATTCACTTTGGCTTTTTTTTAATGAAGATTTATGGTAAAATGACCTCAAAGATAACTCCACGTCACATAAAGCATCACTTGTCAGTGCTTAGTAATAGAAATATATTTTATAAATATTTTTTAATTTGGATATTTTCAAAGAATTTAAGACTTTTTAAAAGCTCTATTCCACATTTTTAGTTGTTTACTTTTCAAAAAATATAATTTGGGTCTCTGATGGAGAGGATTTAACTGGCCTAAACCGCTTTGATAATCTTATAGGATAGTGAGGTTCAGATATAGTTCGTTGCCTGAACATGGTTGATCTTTAACAGAACTGATTATCCCTCTCCTCTTAACCCCTCCAAACAAAAAGTTATGCAGATACTGCCAGTTCTCTACTACAAAAATCTTGCCAGAATTTCAAGATTCAGTTTACCATCAATATTCAAAAACTTTGTACCACTGGAGGCAAAGCAGATAAAAGTGAAATTAAGTAAACTTGTTTCTAGTCTATTTACCTAAATAACTTCTTATAAATTAATATGGAAACATTAATGTATAAAAAGCAATTTCCATATCTGATCTGTCACCCAAAAATCAATTACTAATTGTCTAAAAATAGGAAACGCAAAATATTAAATGTTCACCTGTTTAAATTAAAACGCAAATCTTGGATTCTTTCAACACCAAGATATAAAAAATATGCAAATCCAAGATGTCTGAAATAAAAGCTATGGTTCAAAAACTTGTGCCTACAATAAAAGACTAAAATCTTGTCACTGCAAAATTCCCTATGGTTTTTGGCACTGACATTTAAAGAAAGATTTTAGTCTTTCAGTTGCTTGAAGCTGCTACTAAATACAACAATAAGCCTTTAAAATGGAGGAAAAATAAAGTGAAGAACTGAAGTATATATGATGAAGTAACTACATCATACACAAATACAGCATAGTTTAAAATAAAGTCATTTCTGTTAGAGATGTGAAGATAAAAGAAGTTTTCCCCTACTCCTTGCTTTTTAAAGGGGATCCTCTAATCAGAAATATTTCCTTTAAGTTACTGTGAGTGGTGTTGCCTGGCAGCAGCTTCAATTTCCTAGGCTAGTCTTCAATCCAAATAATTAAGTAATCTCAGAAGTAATAGTCATATATGGTAACAGGTAAAAAAGCAGGGCAGTTCTTCCATGCACAAACACTTTGGGGGAAAAACCATCAATTTTAAAGATAACCATCTGGTTTCAGGTATCTTAGCACACTCTAAACCTACGTTTTGCTTTATACCGTTGGTGACTAAAATTAACAATAAGTTTTGCAGTGAGGTTTTTTTTTTCCCGGCTATATACACATTGCAAAACTATTCTGCATCACATGATTTTAATGAAATAAATATAAAAATGAACCACACAATCAACACATAACTTTAATACTCCACATTATTTATCTTGATCACAATGGTGGTAACCTCCTTGTCAACAATCTTGTGAGTTGAGGAGCTGATTCTCATTCTCATATCCATCAGGCAGATATGCTCTTCTCAGCTGGTCTGATTTAGGTATGGAGCCTCCATTCTTCACATGGCGAGACAGGAAAGCACGGACTGCTGGGTGATCAGCTTTCTCAAGTGGGATGTTGGCTTCCAGGCACATTTTCACAAAATCCTGGATAACACTGACTTTCTCTGTTTGTGCAGTACTGTTGCACTGAAGAGATGCAGTTAGGGGCCTCTGCTTCTTCCTCACATTCTGCTCTTCGAATTCTGCCTTCCTCTTAGTATGAGTCTTGGACTTGAGGTGGTCACTGATGGCAGACTTGCGAACATGATTCAGAACCACATTGCAAGAAGTGCAGAAGAGTTTTCCTCCATCTTCATGCAGCTCACCTCCAAACTCAGTGACTCGATCCAGGGGAGTCACATACAAAGCAGTCTTAGAACGGTTTCGAGCAGGTGGTGCTGTTACTACAAATCGTTCCATTCTGACTTTGAATAAGGCTCTTTCAAGACAAAAGAAACAAAGATAAGTATTACTATGACAGTTAATTCCAGAAGTAATTAACAATGTGAGGCAGGTATAAAAATCTAAGATTAAAGACTTCAAACAAATTAAATCGGCAGAATGTGTGTCCATTAAGTCATAACTTAACTGGAAAATGTAAGGGAAGGCAAAACCAGAGCAAGTTACTAAAATAACAACTAGGTCCATTCCTTAATTTTCATGTAATTCAAGTAAATTAGAACAATGAAACAAGAACTCAAATTATCCCAGATATTGCTATCTTTTGGGAAAACCTAATCAAAGGTCAACACTTGGGGTATTAATTATGTTAATCTTATCCAATTTGAGATGCATTCAAGTTTGAAAGAGTTTCTGTCCCTCCACAATTCTGGGACAAATGAGGTTAAGAAAAAAATTGTAGGGAATTGTGTACAAAGTACATTCAAACAGGTGGGCCACTAAACTGGTATAATTCTCTATGAAGATTAAGAGATTTCTAAAATTGTTCGGAGAACAACAACAACAACAAAAAAACTAAGAAAGAACAAAGAGCAAATACAATTAACAGCAGCAACAGGGGCATTAAATTTTAAAGTCAACAAATAGAGTCAAAGTAAGTTATTTTTTTAAGGCATGTATACTTTCCTAACTTTTCCAAAAGGTGATATTTAAGATATAAGAAGTGCTTTTCCTCTAACACTTTTTTACTTCTTTCTTCCATTAAAGACTAATAATTACACTTGTTAACATTTATTTCACTTACTAACCAGTAAGTACAAAATTGAGAACTCAACATAGTGCCCAGCATATGAAAATGCTCAATCAAAACTTGCTCATATAAGTATATGAACATCTTCACATTTGTCCAAATATCTAACTCAGTAGCATCTTGATAAATTTCTCAATTTGTCCTAACAACAAACTTTTATAACTGGACTAAGTGCCAAAATAATATTGTTAGGGCACTGAAAACTTGAGATAATAAATACATGTCAGTTAATGACAAATGGTCAAATCACTATTGGTAAGTCTTCGTTTTCTCTGGGGCCATGTTTTTAGGCTAAGTGATAAATACTTAAGATAAACTATATTTAAGAAATGAAAATTAATTTGAAGGAATTCAAGATAAATTCTATTCTGTATAAATATGTTAGAGAAAACTTCTAAAGTGTGCTCTGAAAAACCATGCTTTGTAAGTTTAATCAGAAACAACAGAGTATTCCATAAACCCATATTAGAAAATTAATAGCTGGATAACATGAAAGTTGAATATTCACATGGATACCTCAGATTTAATCATACTTCTTTTTTTCATTAAAAAATTTTTTATGTCATTCTCACGTGCCAATCCTGTGTTAGGCCATGGGTTTACAATGGTAGTAAGACAGCTATGACTCTTGCCCAGAATTAAGTGAATTATCAACTATCATTACATGTTTGTACTTTAAAGGTATGTGTTTTATACTCCTATGGCATTAAGTCCCAATAATGAATGATTAATGGTTCTAAACTAGTTATGAAAAACATTAAATATTTGTCTAGTAATACCTAAACCTTCCTTTCTATCTGAAAGTTCTTCTGTCTTTAAATATTTGAATTTCAAACTTTAAAACAATAAACAAGAACATAATTCTCTGAAGCGTAAAACACTCAATCACTTGTGCTAAGGTGAAAGACCTATGCTCTAATGTCTTGTAACTTTCAAAAGGTCTGTATCACCGCAGAGACAATAAACCGACCCAACAGACCCTGGGGTTTACAGCTCCAAATAACAAAAACATTTTCAATAAAGATTTTTTAAAAAACAAACCAAGTTAAAACGTTGAGAGCAGGATTTAGATAGCAAAAGAGAAGGAGAAATCATTTACTGGATTAAATAAAAAGAAAGAAAAAAAGAAGTAAAACACTCATTTCACGTTTCCAAGTTTAAACGTTTTACCGGATTAGTTTCCAGTTTTTTCGTATTGACACTTAGTAGTGAAGGATCTCCAGCGCAAAACCAGAGTCGCCTGAAATCCTGGCACTTTCTGATTGTTCAAACTCGGAGATGCCTCCACATCAGTTTTTCAACAAGTGGTGGTGGGGAAATAGTTTCTGGGCTTGCACCCTATTTTCCCTGAGATGCCGGAAAGTCATGCCTTTACTGTAAAACAGGAAAATCAAATGGAAAGAAAAAAAATGGGGGTAGGGTGAGAAAGAAAAGATGAACAAGTATGTCAACAACAGCACCCGGCAGGTGTCTCAAAAATCGCTCTCTTAAGGTAACTCCATATTACAAACCCGGATCCCAAAGCTTAACTCACTAACCCCACCCCATCTCCTGAACCTTTCTCAGTTGTCTGTCCCCTTCTGCACCTCCTCGCGCTGCCCAGGGCCCAAGGTTCGGGGGGCGGGGAGCGAAAGGCGAGGCGCGGCACGTTCCCGGGCGTCTGAACTCCCTCTTTCCGCGCCAAGCCCAGCACGCGAGCCCTACATTGCCCAGGCTCCGCTAGCTGGGCAGGGCCGGGTCCCTGGGCCCGCGAAGTCGGCAGCGGAGTTGGCGGCTCTCAAGGGAGGAGGTTGCAGGCTCCGGGCGGAGGCGGCCGCTGACAGGCTTCCGTCTCCTCCCTCTTCCTCCCGCCGACAACCGCGCCACGGCCCCGCCCCCGACTCCCGTTTCAGGACGGAAGGCCCCTGGCCCACAGCCTGCACCAACGGCCGGGCCCACCCTCAATCTCCCCCAGTTCCTCGGTACCGTAGGATCTGGGTCGCCGCTAGGGGAAGTGGACGAGACCAAGCCGGAAAGGAAAGAAGGAGGAAGAAGAGGAGCAAGAGCGTGAAGGAGGAAGAAATCCAGTCGCCGTCGCCGCCGTCGTCGCTGTTGCTCGGTCGAGCCCCGCGGCGGCCGCCGTATCCCCCACCGCGCCCCGTCCTCCTGCGCCGCCTATGGCAGAGCCGAGTAGGCGGTCCCCAGCAACCGCCGAGCAGTATTGACCAACGGACAGTGAACCTATCAAACAGACGGCTGGTTTGACCAATGGCCTTAGGAGGGCGGGCATAAACATGACTGGCGGCTAAAATAGCCCAATGACAACTGGGGGCGTGGGTGGGCGGAGCCGGAAGTAGAGCCCAGCCGAGAGGCCCCCTGTCCGGCTGAGGCGGAGGGAAGGGGGAGGAACTAGGAGAGGAGGAGGTGGAGGAGGAGGTTAGTCGAGGCAGCTACGGCGGCGGCGGCGGCGGCGGCGGCGGCGGCGGCGCAGGGGTTGGTACGCGCTGGGCAGCGAGAGCCTCATGGCGGAGGAAGAGAGCGACCAAGAGGCCGAACGCCTCGGAGAGGAGCTCGTGGCCATTGTGGAGTCTCCGCCTAGCCCTGTGGGGCTTAAAGCTGCGGGCGACGGCGGAGGCGGCGCTGGCGGCGGCGGTGACGGCGGCTGCGGCGGCGGGATCAGCAGTCGGGATTACTGCCGACGCTTCTGTCAGGTGAGGCGTCCTCCAGCCGCCCTGTCTGGTCACCCCCAGTTCTGGGCCTCCCTGCGTCTTCGGGACTTCGTGTCCCCAGGGTGGGCCGTGTCGGGTGCTTGCTTCTCCACCCCAACATGAGGGTGAGGGTGAAGCTCACCCTCCACCTAGCGGGCTTGGAGTGGGGGGTGGGGGTGACCCGCAGGTTTAGAGTTGCTGAGAAAGTGAGGGTTTGTCGGAGGTTAGGGGCGGGTGGGAGGGTCAGCTGGCAGGAAAGGTCCGTGCTGACAAGCCTTCCTTACCCCCAAACAGACCCTTTCCTGCCCGAGGGTCCCGCCTTTCTTGTGTTTCTTACCCTGTTTGTCTCACCTTCTTTGGAATCCTAGTAAAATTTCCTGTCTCCCCTTCTCCGCTCCTTGCCCCCCATTCTCTTTTTCGGGAATGGGAGGCATGCCATCGCTCTACCGCCCCCTCTCCTGTCATCGCCTCCCCTCCCCCTCTGCTAGGGTCTCCTGTCATCCTGTCTCAATTTCCCGCTGGGCCACTTTGATTCCAGTTGGCTTTAGCGCTGACCCACAGTAGTTTAGTCACTTTTTTTGGGGTGGAGGAAAGTGTTGAGGCAGTGTAATTGTCTTCTTTTATTTTCTTACCTATTTCCCCCAACACACACACACTTTCTCTTTTAATTAACTGTTCTTAGAGGAAAGTCGTTTTTAAGTTGCTGCTCGGAACACAATTCCACCTCCCTTTATCCTTTAAATTACAGTGTATTTTATGTAGCTTGTGAAATATAATGTCCAAACACTGTCAGCAAATTATTTCCTTTACTTAGTCGACTGCCACTACGATTTGTTATGGTTTAAAGTGTTTGAATAATGCATTATTACTGTACTAGAGTCCTTGTCTGGGGGCAAAATTTGTGTAAACTGCATACATATCTATTTACATTTATGGTTTAAATGTTTTGTTTTCATACACAACCCTCTTTTGCAAACATGTGGGAAAAAATTTTAAACATGGCTTTTCACCCTCTCATCCCTCTCATCCCTTCCACCTCTGCTTTTTATATTTATTATCTTGGATGCACAGTGGTCAAAATCCTGGTTCCACCACTTCCTAACTATGTGATCTTGATCATTTTAATTAACCTTGCTGTGACTGAGTTTCTTCTCTGTCAAATAGGGATAGTAGTTAAATGAGTGAATACGCATAGGGTTTGCATCAGTTGGCTGTTAATTTCATTCTGGTAATAAGTAGGAATTAAAGTTAATAAGAAGTGGGCATTTTACTGGTATTTGATTTTATGCCCTTCCAAGCATTGAAAGAAAAAGCATGGAGTTGCCAGTTTCAGGTAAGTTTTTAATGCTTTAATTTGTCTCGATTTAATTTTTTTTCCAGTGTCAAAGACAAGTTGGTTTGAAGGTGGAAATTGTTTTGGTCTGGAAGGAGTGCCAGTTTTCACTGGCATTGCCATATATTTAGTGACTTTCTTGAAAATATATTTATTTTTGGTACTGGCATTTGCTAGATATAGAAGTTCAGTGTCTTTTGAACACTTGTTTGCTAACTGTATGTTTCATTTCTAAAAACCATGCTATTGGTAGACTCAGTATCTACAGGAAATTTAAACTGAGAGTTGGGTTACAATTGATCTTTTTAATATGTTGATTGATAGAAAGTCTTTTTACTTTTTTCTTTGTTTTGATTTATATATCGTTAATGACCAAATTGTTTTTGGTTGCAACTAGCCTTGTTCATTTATTGATCAGATAGTACTTAATTGAGGTAGAATTTGAGATTTTATTTGAGGACTAGAACATTTTGCCGAACTTTTAACTATTCTTATTGTTTCTTAAAATCAATTTTTAAGAGCAAATGAAACTGATAATGTATAAATTTCCATACTCCTAATATACAAGGATATGAAAGCAGGAAGCACTTTAAAAACTTCCATTTTATGTCACCTAATATGGGTGTTGTATTAACATACTTTCATGCTACCAATTTTTACCTGAAACCTCATTACAAATTTTATAATATTCTAGTTTACCAATACATTTACTCTTAGGTTCCTGTCCTGGTACCACCTTGCAAGCAGATTTTGTGAACTCCTTTTTTGTCTTAAAGCTTTTAGATGGAATAAAAGATCACTTGCATTAAGTTGAGTTTTACTCACTGATTATCAAAATTCTTTTATAGTGATTCTCAGTGTTATTTGCCAATAAGGGGAGCAGTGGATTATATAATATAATTTCCAGTCAAAGAGTTTAATTTTAAGACTTGTTTTCCTAATATTTACTGAAGGTAATATGAAGTAACTTGCATTCATTAGTAAAAATGACTTTAATTGTGAGTAATCCATAAAGTACATAATATGCACTTGGGTAGGTGACTGTTAACTAAATGTATGAATTATATGCACGGTATTGTGGAGTTGAGATGAATGGCTCAAATTTATTTTCCTCCCTTTGTGAGGGAAATAAGAATCAAAATTTCTTGGCAGTTAGGTAGGTGAAGGGAAAGAGGAAGGAGCACTTCTTTTCAAGAGAGCTTCTTGTGTCTTTTACCACAAAGAAAAGTAAAACAGAAGACAATAAATAAGTGATATAGTGTGCATGTGTTTGATGATATACTTTTCTATTTGAGAAATAGTACCAGTGATTATAAAATCTCAAGCTAACAGAATAAGATTTCAGCTGGGTTTTGAAAGATGGATTTGGAACATTGAAGTGCTGCTGTCCAAAAGTTATAGTGTCAATAATGTTTGGCTAGTTGTCCCTAATACATTCTTCCTTGACTGTTATTAGCAGTCTCAACCAATCCTTAGTAGAATTGGCCCTTAATTGATATTTAATTTTGCTTCCAGGAGGAAAGGAACGGGGAAATAACTTTTATTGAAGGCCTACCAACTCTTAGGGTCATTTAATCCATGAAGCAAAACCTTGAGGTATATTTTATTATGCATATTAAATAGTTGAAGTTGAAAAGTAATCCAGCTAATTTCTGGTAGGTGGATGATTAAGTTTGAACCTGGCTTTCAGTTTCTACTGAAAGGCATACTGAAATTACAATAAATCCTCAAACATAAATCAGGTTTTTCTTTGGCCTAATTATGGGGAAAATTAGGAGAAGCTGGTGAATGGGAAACATAAAGTTGCTGGAAATTGTCAAGGAATCATGGATGAAAAAGTTTAAAAAGTACTCTTTCATTATGCCTCAGAAAAAAATATTATTGTCTTTTCGACCTGTTAGTGAACATTTCTGCAGTTCCTGAAAGCTGGAATAATTCAACTTATTTTGCCACTAAATATATTTAATTTTTTTATATAATAAATTGATTGCAATCTTGGAAAGTTTCTTCTTAGTTTAGCAGCAGAAGGAATCTAGTGAGTGATAAATAAGTATTTGTGGAAACACTTGATATGTTAATTAAAATAGAACTTTAAATTATTTCTTATTGCAGTGGGTTAAATAACCATTCCAAGAGGATATTATGAGTATAAAACGAGAGAATGAATATGAAGTACTAGTACCGTACCTAGCACATAGAAAGGGGCATAAATAGTAGAAGTTATTTCTGTTTCTCCTATGAGAAATCTTCTCAGGGTTTAAGAGGAAAATTAGAAATAATTTAATCTATAGGTTGCTTAGAGTTTGTATCCTAACTTTAGAGAAAATTTAGAATGTTAAACAATTCTAAATTTCTGTTAATTTGCTAGAAAAGCCTCATGTTCCTGGTGAAGCACTAAATGATTTGGAAAACAGCTGCATTATCTCTGTGCCAGGGGTTCTCAACTGGAGGAGGTTTTTTCACTGTAGGGGACACTTGGCAACATCTGGAGGCATTTTCAGTTGTCATGATGGGAAGTTCCTGCTGATACCTAATGGGTAAAGGCCAGGGATGCTACAGAGCATGTTATAATCCATAGGACATCGCCCACAACAAATTGTCATGGTCCAAAATCAGTAGTGCCAAAGTTGAGAGATCCTACTATGCTCTTATAAGTGGCAAAAAATTATTTAATAATCCTGAAATAACTTTAAAACAATTATTGCATACTAAACACTGTAATAGGTGCCTAAGAAGCAATAAACAGCAATATGTTTTATAAAACACACATTGATGTTTCTTGCTTTAGAAAAGTTTGATTTTGTTTTAAGAAATAGCCCATATCTCCTAGTCTTGGTATGGAATACATGATATTTGTAGTTTCATGAATAGGTTCTTAGTGTATAAAACATTTTTACCATTTCTAGCTATTTATTGTAATTATTTATTTTTAATTTTTATCAGTGTTTTATATGTACAGTTTAAAGGTCATACAAAACATTCCAGAAATTACATTTTCTCTTGAGAGAGCTAATGTAAGTGGCTTCAGTAAGATAGAAGCTTACTTTTCTGTCCTGTAAAGTGTTTTGAATAGACAGTGTAGGGATAATGTGGTGGTTTTATCATCAATTTGCTCATTCTTTCTCATCAGCCATCCTTGTCTTCCAAGCTTGAGTTTGCCTTGTGATCCAAAAGAGTTATTGGAGTTTCAGCCATCACATCTGAGTTACAAGGGGGCAGCAACAGGTTGTCTCTGGGGGTAAATCCCCCAAAAGTTTGCCCTTAATCCTACACAATGACAATCCGTCTTGTTAGCTATCCCCATATGAAAAGAATGTTAGGAAATGTTTTTTCCTGATAAGCACATGCCTGTGATTCTTTTATTAAGGCAGAAAATAAGAATGGATATTGTAGAGGCAGCCAAGGTGTTTTTAGTAGTTTTCAAATGGGAGCAGAAGTAAATGCATTGTTCAATCTGTTGCATTTATCTTGAAGTCTGAAATTAGTTTCCTAGTTTAATAAAGAATAATATGTATGAAAGATGATGAAAAGGAAGTTATTGAAACTAATTGTCAGCGCTTTATTTGTTTGTGAAAGAGTATCTATCTTCCTGATCTCTTCTGTAGTGAATATTCAGAAATAATTAAAAATAATTATTAAATAATTTCATTGCAATGATTTATTTTATTTTTTCCTTTTGGCAAAATCATTATTATTTCTAAGTTGCAATTTAAAAGTTTTAACCCTTTTTTTAACAATAGTTTTCAAAATTTGACACATTTGGGACACTTCCAGTGTTTATAAGAGGCAAGTTCTACAGAAAGAAATGAGCTTTATTAAAATTATGAAAAATAAAGCAAAAATGAGCCTTCGATATGGAAGACCTGCATTTGGGGAGCTAAGTGCTTTTATGTTGTTTAATGCTATTTTAGGTTAACTCTCACAGTCGAATTGCACTTATTCATCAATAAAACAACTATTGACAATGTTAGGGAAATTGTTATATATAATGAAATCCTGTGTTTCCCCTCAGCATTCATGTTTTGAAGAATACTTATTTATATGGGAAATGTGATGGTATAATAAATAGTGAAAAGGTACAAGAGACAGATGATTTCATTGTTGTAAATAAAAACGACTGAAAAGAAATATATCAGATGAATAGCAGTGGATGACTTCTTACTAGTGGAATTTATGGCTGAATTTTAATTTACTTTTCTTTATACCTGTTTATTTTTAAAATCAGAGGAAAAGTATAAGAAATTAAAATCTGTTTTTTCTCCCCCAGCTCACAAATTGTTTATTTTCTATGCATAAATGCACGATTATTTTGAGTTTGATGAACTTTGAACGTGATTTACTCCTAGTTTCCCAAAATTTGTGAAATGACATTTTAAAAAAGAATTGATTGGTTACTTGAACTTAGGAAGGTCATTTTAGGTTAACCAGTGAGCTCTTAAATTTAAGTAACTTCTTTATTCACAGTCTTTCATTAGATGTATGTCCATTATTGCTTTCTAAATAACTGTTCATATTGGCTTGAAAAAATATTCTCACTTTTAATTCTGTAGATATAATGGTGAAAGAAAATATTTTAAAATGGAGTTCATTGTTTTAAAGTTTTTAAATGATGTCATCATTTTGCAGTTCTGCCAAACTGAAGTAAGGAATTAGTTGTACTGTTATTATCAGCACTGAATCTTTTTCATTTATCTGCCAAAATGTGGTAATTATACCTTAAAAATTATAAACTAAACCAAAAATAGTTTTAAATTAAATTTAAGAAAGCTATAGTAAAATGTATTTGCTGAGTAATTTGAGAAAGTAAAATGTGATCAATAAAAGAATGCCAATTAAATGCCATTTTAAATATATATTAATATTAATGGTAAGGACATTAGGCCATTTAAAATCTGAGATAATTTGGGGCGGGCCATGGTGGCTCAGCAGGCAGGAATGCTTGCCTGCAATGGCAGAGGACCTGGGTTCGATTCCCGGTGCCTGTTTAAAAAAAAAACAAAACTGAGATAATTTGAATATTAATTCTAATTATGTTGTAAAATTATAATAGTGCCTGGTCTATATTTAAGAGTATTTAAGTGTTGTAATATCTGGTAAATCCGATACACTAACCTTTAGCTTTCACGTAGTATTGCACTGATTCCTCAGCTGCCTATTTCTCTGAAGCGTTGGCTTATTATTTGAGCAGTATCCCTTATTTAGTATGAGATTGGGTCTTATCATAGGGACCCAATCGGGGTCAGCTTGTTAAGAGTTGTGGTGTACTACAGATGGCAAAATAAATAAAAGAGGAGGTACATCTTGTGTCATGTGTTATGTATGGTCCTAAAGTCCAGTATATTAACACTGGGTACCAAATATTGAATACCTTTAACTTTCCAAAGTAGTAGTACTCTCCATCTAGGCAGTAAGAAAAAGAGTCAGAGTAATTGATATGAGCACTGAAGTTTATCAGTTACATAAGATACTGGCAATTCAGTGATAGGCAAATAGTCATTGTACCTGTTTTCATGTACAGTAATAAATTTGAGGAATACTGTGAAGAAAAAGTACTCAGTACTATAAAATGGGGACTAATGGAGGTGTGACTATTTTTGTATTCTTGGGAAAGTTGAACTCAGCTGAGAATCTTTGGTTTAATTTGAACCAAATTGAATGTTGAGTTTGTGGTGATGTTACCTCATACAAGGAGATCTTAAAGGTATGTAATCCAGAGCTCAGAAGGGAGGTCTTGTTGTCAAAGCTCATTACTTGTATTTGAGGCTGTTTGTGTGAATGAGCTCACACAGGGAGTACAGAGTAGGAGGAGAAGAGAACTTAGAACTGAAGCATAAGGAACCCCAGCATTAAATGGTCCAGTGGGAAAGGATGGGCCTGCCCTGAAAACTGAGAAGGATTGAAGAGATTGGAGAAAACCAGGGAACTTTGTCACAGAAGGCAAGGGAAGGCAATAGTTCAGGATAGAATGAGGTAACCAGCATTCGAAGCTGCTGAGATCCAACCATTGAATTAATATGGAGATCTTTGATGATTCATCCTCACAGACTTGTTTGATACAGTAATGGGAGCAAGAGTCAGACTGGAGCTTACTTACTGAAGGGTAACTGAGAGGTACAGAAATAGAGACAGTAAGTATCCTAAAAGATTGGACAAAAAGCAGGAAAGATATGGTTGGTAACTAGAGGGATTGTGGATTGAACGTGGGAATTTTTTAAAAAAATTTCTTGGTAAGAATAGGAAAAGCTTAAAACCTGATGATGTATGATCTATTTGAAAGGAAAAGGTGAAACTACAAAAGAAAGAAGGGATAATCTATAGTGTAAGATTCCTGACAGAAAAGAAAGACAAAATTCCAGGCATAAGTGGAGGGCTTGCTTTATCTAGATTTGGGGAAGGAGGAAAGTTCATCTATTGAAACGTATGGGGATGGTTAAAGGTTTAAGGAGAATGGAGGTCTAAATGGTAGTTGCTTAGAGAGGAAGACAGAATTAACCTACAAAACCATTAGGGTTTGCTGATCATAGTCTTTACCTTTGTTCAGTAGTGCTTATCTGTTTAAGTAAAGGCATGGGGAAATAATTATTCATTAGGGTTAGGTGATATACCGTAATTGATTAGTTAGTTAATTTTGAGAAAGGAAGAGAAGTGGTTATACCAGTAGATATTTAGAGATAGATGCACATAACCTTGCTCTCTGTACCATGAAAATATGTGTATATATAATATCTCAATAAAACATGTATGCAATTTTTAATATCTATTTCTAGATATTACTGGTTACCCAAAAGTTGAATTGTTCCAGATACTCACTACTTACTGTTGCCAATGATTTATTAAATGTGTGTTGTGTTTTTAATATCTGGGATATTTATTTATTTCATTGGCAGTACTCACTGTATGTGTATGTATATGCATATCATATATTCTGTCTTTGAATGTTTTCCATGTGTCAGAGACTGTGATACATCCTTTACCTGTTTTATCTCATTTAATTCACTGCCCTGTGGGTGTGTGCCATTATAGCTTCATTTTATAGGTTAGGACCAAGAGGGATTAAATGATTTGACTATCAGATTGTAATCTGGCCAGTCTGATTTCAGAGTCTGTGCACTTAACCAATACAATACACTTTTACATTATATTGTGTCTAGGAATATGTATTTGTTTCTGTTATATCATCTGTGCATATGTATTTGATATATACTGTCTTAATTTCCTTGGGCTGCCATAACAATGTACCATAAGCTAAGATGGTTTAAAACAACAGAAATTTATTGTTTTACAGTTCTGTAGGCTAGAAGTGCACAATCTGTAGGGGAGAATCCTTCCGTTCCTCTTCCTAGCTTCTGGTGATTTGCCAGCAATCCTGAGGCTTTAATCTTTGTCTCACTTATTATTCTCCCCTGTGTTTGTCTAAACGTGTCCAATTCTCCCCTTAAAAGGAGACTGTCTTGTTGGATTAGGCCCACTCTAATCCATTATGGCCTCATTTTAAGTATTCATGTCTTCAGAGACCCTCTTTCCAAATAAGGTCACATTCACCAGTCTGGGGCTTAGGATTTGAGCATACCGTTTTGAAGGACCCAATTCAATCCATTACATATTCTATAGTATTTCAAAGAAGTATTAACTGATGAGTAGAAGTGGAATGGACATTATTTAAAAAATAAACAGCAGAAACTAGAGATGTTCATGAATGTGAGAAAGGGAAAAATCAGACTTAAGTTATGAGAAGTTGGAAGTGCTTAACATTCTTATTTTCCCCAAACTCACCTGAATGGATTATACTCCGCCCAGGAGCAGTGGCTCACTATAGTGGTTATTCTCAAAATGCAAAAATTAGGATGATTACAAACGCAGTATAAGTTATTTTATGTTTACTTTCCTAATTTTTTGAAGGAAAGAGTAAGGGATATGTTTTACATGTTCATCTTAAGTGATTAAAATTTAAATTTTCAGTCTCTCCATATTATTTGGACTAAACTTTGAATATGTGGAAACACTACTAATCTAGAATACAATAAATGCACATTTTTGGATTTTATTATTTTTTACCATGCTTTCAAAACTCTTGCCAAAGATCTCATATCATAGAACTCAAGAGATTAAAATTTATGTGTATTTCTTGTTTGTGAGGGTGTGATAAAGATGGTATTTCATTTTCAGCTGCCTAGAGTAAAAATTGCTACTGCCTTTCTGGATCACAATTTAGCAAGATATATTATGAACCTTAAACATACTTTGGACCTTTTGACTTGGTAATTTTTCTTATTGCCTTTGTTTCTGAGGAAGTAAAATTTGAACATGTAGTATTCACCATAGCATTAATTATAGAAATGAAAATGTAAAGCAACTAGAACATCAGATAGTTGAATATATGAAAATGCCATTCACAAAATAAAGCATTCAATCATAAAAAATGACTATGTTATGACCTAGGTAAGTACAATATAGTGATAATGCCAGAAAATCTGGTAGAAAAAGATTGTTTGTAGCAGGGCTTACACAATTTGGATTTAAGATGATCCATTCCCATTCTGCTCATGTCTGGTTAGAGGGGATAAGGGCCATAAAGAAAAATCAAATGTGCTACTTCACTAGAAATAGGATTTTTTGATGCTGCTCCATAGGAGCCATTACATTAGTATACTCCATGAAGTTTATGAATCCTCTGCAATTATTCGCAAAACATTGTGTATCCCTGCATTTTCCTGGTAAGCAGGATCAAAAATTTTTTTCAGATTCTCTTGAGAATTTCAGAATTTTCCAAACAAATAAAACCCACCAATAGTCCAAACACCTAAAAGGTTATAAACATTTGCTGTAAGCCATTGTGGTTCAAGCAGCACAGACTTTTTGCAAATAAAGTTTTATTGGCGTAGAGCCATACCCACTCATTTCTATATTGTCTATGGTTTCTTTCCTGCTTCTGTGTACTTGGGACAGAATTTATGGTCCATGAATGGCTTTCTGGCCCTTTAAGAAAAAGTTAGTCAGTGTCTATCCTAGATTCTCATTTATTCTTTGCAACAATCCTATGAAATAGGTACTGTTTTTATCTTCATCTTATGAATGATGCAGCTGAGATTCAGAGAGGTTAAGTAACTATTCTCAGGGCAGCTAGAAGAAGGAAATATAAGAGTATGTTAATAGTGGTTCTGTGTAGGCAGTGCAATAAGTGATTTCTTACAAAGTACCCAAACTTTGCTATAGTGAGTATATATATAGCTTGTAATCAAAAGGGAAAACAGCATAAAAAATTAGGCATAACAGAGTTGTGAGAATGTCCTTTCTTGATGTATTACTTTGATTTCCTATTTCCTGTGTTCATTATAAAGCTTACTACAGGCATGCGATTTCTGCTTCCCTTCCTGGCATCTCTTTCTATTAAGCAGTCCTTTCTTAACTCTTAATTTTATTAGGAAAAAAAAAAAGAAATTATCATCTATAGTTTCTTAAAAAAAAAAAACTGAAGTCATTTTGCTCTTCAATTTATTCTTAATCTTAGGAATCTTTTTTCTCTCTTTTATATTTTGAAATTTATTTCAGCAACTCGTAAGTACTCAGTTTCACTGGTGTTCATAAAGTGCTGCATATGTTACCTGTCAGGCAGTCCGTGACTTATTTTTTCTTAAATCAGTCAACTGAATTATTGTTAGGGTCTAAATATATAAAGTACAGTATAAAAGTTTTTACATGATACTTCTTCAAGAAAAAATTGATTCTGTGATATGTGAAAAGCACTATTCTAATTATTATAGGGGACTTAAAGAGGAAAGAGTAAAAAACAAAACAAAAGAACAACAACTCTGCCCTCAAGGAACTGAATCATGTAGTAAAGGAGAGAAAGAATATTCAACTACTTCCATTGTTCAGACCACAGTCATTTTTCCCTGGGATTATTCTGCTCTCCCTACTTTAGCCTTTTTCACTTACCATTTATTTTCCACGCAACAAAGTGATCCTTTTAAAGACATGAGTGGGCGGGCAGTGGTGGCTCAGTGGCAGAGTTCTTGCCTGCATGCAGGAGACCTGGGTTCAATTCCTGATTCCTGCCGATGAATTAAAAAAAAAAATATGTATATATAAATATAAATAAAGACATGAGTGGATCTCTTCCAAACTTTCCATGTTTTCCTATCAGAGTCAAGCCAGAGTTCATAGGCTAGGCTATAAGAGTTCATAATCTGGCTCCTGTCTACCTCTTGATTTTGTCTTCTGGGCCTGGGACACAGGATCAGTTTTTTAAATAAACCTTCCATGTGATTCTGATGCATACTAAAGTTTGATAACAAATGGACAAAAGCATACATAAAAGTAGTGGTCATACTGAGATTGGAAAAATGTATTGGTCTAGATTGTGGCTGAGGGATTTGAATTTTGGGGAAAGATTTAGAGGTCAAAGGCAAAGATGTGTCATCATTAATCTTGAAATATTATTTGTATTTTAGGAAATGAATAATTGAGGGCCTGGCTGGGTAGTGGCAGTGAAAATATAGAGGTGGGAACAGTTTCAAGAAATTTCATGAAATAAAAATCAGGTAAAGCATCTGGTTGGCTGTGGGGACAAAGCACTTTGGATTTCTGGTCTAAATATCTTGGAATATGGTGGTAGTATTAATAGATGGTGGAAGGAACAGTTAAGGGATCTAAATGAACAGTATAGTTTTGGCTCTATTACACGTGGAGGAATTTGTGCATTATTAAAAGAAAAAGGAAAAGCAGGAATTGTTAATTAGCCACAATGGATATTTTTATTTATCCTGAATATTCACCCCAGTGTAAGAACAATGTATTTTCAGGTAATTGGTGATAAAATTTATCATCATTTCTTTTCTCATTTTAACAACACCAGAGTACTTATAAGGGTAAAGCTTTTTAACAGAGGTTGCCTCTGTGTTTCAGAGTTAATTTTACCCATGATAGTTTTTAAAGTTAAAATTTCCTCTTAGGATTTAGTTTATGGATTAAAGCAACTTTGGTACAGGGGATCAAATGTCAACAAATAATCATGTATCGAATTTGATCAGTTTATTTGACTCCATTGTCAGGTCGACAAGAAGAAATTAAAGTCCAGAGCTCAAGGAGGGTAATACCTCCATTCCTCACTTCCCAGAATATTGCTAAATCAGATTCAGTAGGTCTTTCACATGCCTCCTTGATTATAGCTGGGGATTTTTCAGGCCAGTAGCTTGAGCTGTCTTCCTCTGAAATTAGAGTTTTGTTAGCACCTCTAAAGGAGAATCATTTAACCCCCAATATCTTTTGTTTCTTATTTTTAAAAACAATGTAGGAGATCAGGAGGGCAGATATTTATTACCTCACCTATGTAATACCCATTAAATTTAGAAACACCAATAATTCCATTACTTAGTACATAGTACAACTGACTCATTACTTTTGACAGAAGGATAAGGGAATATGGCTGTACAGAAAAAAGGATACCAAGTCAATTTTGGTTTCACCAGGGTGCCAGTCAGTTGTGTCAGCTGCCAGTGTCCATGACTTGTAAATTTTACTGGAAAAACTCATTAGGTGGTTAATTGTGCCACTGTATTTTTACCTTATTATGGGAAAGTAGGGGTGAGCTTATTCCTGAATACTTTCTCCTCTCTGACAGTAGACTTCAAATTTCTTTCTCTTGGTAAAATATAGAAATTTCTACATATGACATCCCCAGGTATCAGATTTTAACATTTCCTCCTTTAGATTTCATTCATGATAAAAGCTTTTTATTTCTTCTGGTACATCTTTGCTGAAGTAAGTTTGGATTGTGCCTGGTAGCAGAGTTTCTGTGTCTCTTGTGAAGAGCATATCACTTGTAGTATATAAAGTTCCAAGCATGGACTTGCAGACTCCATAGTCCTTGTGTTCTCTGACCCTGTCTTTGTATATTTTATTTCCTAAACTTATGTTAGGACAGATTTTTAGTCCTCTGTTATCTTGGCTGTTGCGACTCCCTGAAATTCTTTTTTTCCTTGTTTAAGTGTGGTGAAAAAACACATTTTTTAATACTTCAGGCACACCTTAGAATTATATAAATATCTGAAAATTTGTTTAAAATTGTACCTTAAAAAAGATGTTCATTCATTCTTTCTAAGGCATTCACGTATTGTTTTAAGCGCTCTATTTGATGTATTATTTTTTTGTAATTTTTTTTACTGTGAAATATAACATATATACAAAAAAGCAATAAATTTCCAATTACATTTTAACTACTAGTTATACAACAGATTTTAAAGTTTGGTATGGGTTACAGTTGCATGATTTTTCATTTTTTCTTCTAGCTGCTCCAAGACACTGGAGACCAAATATCAATATAATGATTCAGTAGTTACACTCATTTGTTAAATCCCATTTTCTCTGTTATATTCCTCTTTCTCTTTTTTTCCCTTTTTTGTTAAAATAATTATATACAGAAAAGCAATAAATTTCAAAGTACATCACAATTAGTTGTAGAACAGATTTCAGAACTTGGTATGGGTTACAATTCCACAATTTTAGGTTTTTACTTCTAACTGCTCTAAGATACTAGAGAGTAAAAGAAATATCAATATAATGATTCAGTAATCATACTCATTTGTTATACCCACTCTCCTCTGTATAATTCCATCATCACCTTTGATCTTTCTCCCACTCTTTAGGGGTATTTGGGCTATGCCCATTCTAACTTTTTCATGTTGGAAGGGACTGTTGATAATATGGAATAGGGGGATGGAACTAGTCGATGATCTGGAGAGGCTGGCCCCTTTGCATTTCAGGTAGGTTTCTGGAAAGTTACTCTAGTAGTTGCAACCTTGTAGAATCTTATATAATGCCCTAGGTGTTCTTTAGATTGGCTGGAATGGTCCTGGTTGGAGTTTGGCAAGTTTATGATAGGTAGCAGTGTCTAACAGAAGCTTGTGTAAGAGGGACCTCCAGAGTAGCCTTTTGACTCTATTTGATCTCTCTCAGCCACTAATACCTTATTTGTTACACTTCTTTTCCCACTTTTGGTAAGGTTGGCATTATTGATTCCGCAGTGACAGGGCCAGGCTCTGGGAGTCATCTCCCACATCACCAGAAAGACTTTCATCCCTGGATGTCATGTCCCACATAAGGGGGAGGGCAATGTTTTTACTTGCAGAGTTGGGCTTAGAGATAAAGAGGTCACATCTGAGCATGCCCTCCCGACATGACTCTTATGCATAACTATAGGTAGGCTAAGCTTCTCTGCTACATATATAAGCTTCACTAGAGCAAGCCTCAAGATCAAGGGCTTGGCTTGTTGATTTGAACGTTTCCTAATGTTTGACCCAGTATCTGGGGTTTCCCCGGTGGTAAAGTTTAATAGTTCCATACATTTTCTCCCGTCCCTTAAGGAACTTTGCCAATACTTTTTGATTATCTGCTTAAGATACTGTGGGATGTGTCCAGGCATTACATTAAGCTATATAGGATTAAAGGCTCTCAATCTTATTCTGGGCTCCCTGTGTTTGGATTATTTAAAGGATCTATCCAGACAGGTTGAGTTAGATTATGTGCTACAGAAAATTTAGGTTCTGGACAAAATAAACCTTTTTTCCTTTGGTTTCAAAGATTAGGTGAAGTTCTAAAATACAGACAGTGTCTTCCTTACCCCTTTTGTCTCAATTATCTAAATCCCGACCTGATCAGCTTCATTTTTATCTCTAAATACCAGGTTATGCTTATATAAAATAGCCTCTCAAAATCCAGAAATAACAAGTACTGCTCCGGACTAAGCATGACTGCTATAAGAGCTTACAATCTAGGCCCCAGTTTCCTTACAAGTATTTTCTAAATTAGATCATAAAATATTTGCCCTTTTGTTTCTGGCTTATTTTGCCTCACCAAATGTCCCACAGGCTCATTCACATCATTGCATGCTCATGACTTCATTCTTTTTTGTAGCAACACAATATTCAATCATATGTATACACTACAGTTTGCCAATCTACTTCTCAGTCAGTGCATCTTTCAGCCATGTCCACTTTGATGTATCATTTAAAAAAAAATACTTTTATTGACAAATCTTCACACATATATAGTCCATACAAGATGTACAATCAGTGACTCACGATATCATCCCATAATTATTTATTCATCACCATGATCATTTTTTAGAACATTTGCATGGCGATGAATACACAACTGTGTGATGATATTGTGAATCACTGATTGTATAGCATGTATGGAATGTATGTATGGTAAGAATGCTTGTGTTTGTGTGTTTATCAATACAAATAGTTTAGAAAAAAAACAAAACATTTGCATCACTCCAGAAAAAGAAATTAAAAACTCATACATCCCATGCCCCTTACCCCTCCCTCTCATTGACCACTAGTATTTCCATTTACCCAGTTTATTACCCCCTATCCCTCCATTATTTATTTTTTATCTATACTTTTTTATTCACCTGTCTATATCCTGGATAAAAGAGACATCGGCCTTAAGGTTTTTACAATCACACAGTCACACTGTAAAATTTATATCTTTACACAGTCATCTTCAAGAATCAAGGCTATTGGATATTGGAACCCAGCCCAACAGTTTTAGGTACTTCCTTCCAGCTGCTTCAATACACCACAAACTAAAAAGGGATATCTTTATAATGCATAAGAACAACCTCTAGGATAACCTCTCAACTCTTTAAAATCTCTTAGCCATGGAAACTTTATTTTGTCTCATTTCTCTCTTCCCATTTTTGGTCAAGAATGTTTTTTTAATCCCATGATCATGATGCCGAGTCCCAGCAAATCCTGGGAGTCATGTCCCACGTAGGTGGGGAGGGCAGTGAGTTCAACTGCTGAGTTGGCTTAAAGAGGCCACATCTGAGCAACAAAAGAGGTTCTCTAGGGGCTCCCTGAAATTCTTAGGCCTCTTAAACATAAAATCATAAATCTGTGCCCTGTATTTAAATTATTCAGATAAAAACCGTCAATAGATATCTGAAATAAAGGTGCTTTTGATATTTCTGAAGTCAGTGCTCTTAAGGTTCTGTGAAGACAGTATCTCTGCTGACATTGGTTCCACTAGATTTTTTCTTTACTCTTTTTAAGTGTTCTAGACCTTACATAATTTTTTCTATTTCATTGACAACATGAGCATTCCTTTTATTCATATTCCTTTTATCAATAATAGTATATGCTTTTTGTGATGGTTAAGTTCATGTGTCAACTTGGCTAGGTTATGGTGTCTAGTTGATTGGTCAAACAAGCACTGGCCTGATTTTAACTGTGAGGATATTTCAGGGATTTAAATCATTAGTCAGTTGACTGTGTCTTTGGCTTATTTCATCTACAGTTAATAAAAGATACTGCTTTCAGCTTTGAGAGAAATCTTATCCAAACATTTGACAGCCTTAAAGGGAAGAACTGATGGTTTCAGCAGTGAGAAAGAAATTTTATATCCATTTCAGTGAGCCAGCTTCTCTTGGGGAGTACTTGGAAACCTTTATAGAAGTCCCCAACTTGTGGCCTGCCGTATGGAATTTGGACTTGCCATTCCCCATGGTCACATGAGCCAATTCCTATAATAAATCTCATAGCATATATATATCCTGCCAGTTCTGTTTCCCTGGAGAATCTTGACTAATATACCAGTCTAATGTTATATTTTGCCATTGTTCTTATTTTGGACAAACATAGCTTTTTTTTTGTTTCTATTTTTGTTTACATTTTAGCCTCTTCTTAATTGGTCCCTTCTATCTTCCTTCTTCTTTCTTGTTCCTTTTGAATCCAGCCTCTAATGTTCTTTAGTCATCCTTTTTTAGGGTTGCCCATAATGTTAGGGATGAAAGTCAAGGAGTTCTGAATTCAGAAAACATTCATTATTTAAACAGATTTTACCTACTCTAATCTCCCTGACTTAAGAAAATCCTACCAACCCAATGTCAAATCCAAGACTGAACTCTAATTTTGTTTTTTTTGTTGTTGTTGCTTTCCTTATTTACTCTTCTGAGGCCTAACTCTAAGTTTCTTAGGGCATGGTCCATTGGGGGCACCATGCATGACTATGTGTATAATAACTGATAACATGAAATGCATTTGAAAATACTTCAGGTATTTAAAAAAATTTTCCCTGCTGTTTTCCTGTCAAATCTGTACAAGTTTTTGTTACTTTCTGTAGCTGTGTGTGGTTTTTCACTAATTCTTATTTTGGACTTCTGTTTCTTTAAAAGAGCATCTTCAGTAGTTGGATATCCATTTTGGTTTACTCTGAAATTTCTATCCCTCAGTTTTCTGTTCCTTAGGTAGTTACCTTAATAATCAGTCACCTGCCATTTATATTACAATTAATAACAAGTTTAATATCCATTTTTATTTTCTTAATCTCAACTTTAGAAACAGTTCTGATATATGTATATATCTCCCTTTTACTTTTTCATCTTTCACTAGTCTTGCTTCTAAGATTTCTATCCCACAATTACCTTCTGTTCCTCAGGTAGGTACCTTAATAATCAGTCACCTGTCATTTATGTTATAATTAGTAGCAACTATAAGATCCATTTTTTCTTTTCTTAATTCCATCTTTAGAAACAGTTCTGGCACATATCTCCTTTTAATTTTTTCATATCTCACTAGTCTAGTTTCTAAGGGTAAAGTCTTTTTCATAGGGAAGACCCTCTCTTCTATCTTAATCAGCATGCCTCCTTGTATTTTTCTTTAACTCTGCCACTGTTATATAGCTTGTAAGTACATAATCTGTTTTTTATTTTATTTAAACAAATTTTCTTGTGACTGAGAAAATCTGGTACCTAGAGTTACTGTTTGAGCCACAGAGCTTTAAGTTTTCCTTTGGCCTTTGGATTTGTAATAATTCCATGAGTTTTTTTCTACCCCCGCCTGAGAAAGTGATTCTATATAATCTGGAACCTTACTATTACTTTCCTGTTTACTTGATAAAATCCACTGGGCCTTTTTGGTTGAACTCAGATAGAATCCTGAAATATACCACTTTGATTGGATTTATGTATTTAACAATTCCAGAGGTTTCTTGAAACTATTATGACAGTAACTCTAGAACCTTTGGACAGATCACCTAAATCCAAGATCCTCTCCACTAACTCCTTGGCCTGGCTCTTTGAGAACTAAATTGAGAGGATTAGACCTTAGGTCAATTGATCTAGGGCTAGTATTAGCAATTTCAAGGCTGAACATTCACACACTAGTGTTCTAGCCCTAGTGAGAGTTAATTTCATGTGTTAACTTGACTGAATTATGGTGTCCAGTTGTTTGGTTAGGCATGCACTGGCCTTACTGTTACTGTGAAGATATTTCATATATGTTTGCACATCTGTAGTCAGTTGATTGCATCTACAGTGAACAAAGAAGATTGCCCTCAGTAGTGAGAGGAGGCTCCTCATCCACTCATTTGGAGGTCTCAGAAGCCAAAACTGAGGATTTGAGAAGTCAGAAGATGTTGTTTTCAGCCAGCCAGCTTGTCCTGTGGAATTCAACTTCATTGTCATTTCTTTCTTCTGGCCTGCCTTATGGTCAGTTATACCCATTCCCATGGTTACATGAGCCAATCCTATGATAAATCACTTAATATTTACACACAAAAACACACACATATATATACATATTGTCAATTCTATTTCTGTCTAGAACCATGACTAAGACTGATAGTTTGAAAGCGCTCAGAATGTAGTATACTAGAACTAGAATGGCTTTTAAAAGGGTAATTTCATAAGTTACAAGTTTACAGTTCTAAGGAAGTGAAAGTGTCCAAAATTTAGGTACCAACAAGAGGTTACCTTCACTCAAGAAAGGCTGATGGATCAGGAACACCTCTGTCAGCTGGGTAGTCATGTGGCTGGCACTTGCTGGGCCCTTGCTCCTGGACTCTGTTGCTTTCAGCCTCTGTTTCTGTGGGTGTTCCTTGCTTTACTTCTCTCCAGGCTTTCACCTCTTGGCTTCCTTGGCTCTCTCCAGGTAGACATCTCATGGCAACACCTCCTGGGCTCCAAGAATCTCCAAACATCTGTGTCTCTGTTCTCTGAAGTAACTGTTCTCCAAGTGTCTACATCTGCTCTCTGTGTTGGCTCTGAGGCTTCTGTTGTTTCTATAGGTTCTTTCATTTCTCCAAAATGTTCCCCCTTTTAAGACTCTAGTAATCTAATCAAGACTCACTTGGATGCTTGGAGTCACATCTCCATCTAATCAAAGATCACACTCACAACTGAGCGTGTCATATCTCCATGGAGATGATCTAATCAAAAGATTCCAACTTACAGTATTGAATCAATATTAAAAGAATTTGCTGCCTCCATAGGGTTGAATCAGGATTAAAACATGGCTTTTCTGGGGTACATAATACTTTCAAACCAGCACACTGACCCATATAGAACTTAACCCGTTTGTAGTTTAAGGCCCTGGTCTGTATAGTCCTTGCTGAGGAACTGGACAGGGGGAACAAGCAATTTTCTATCTATTAATATCTGATAAATTATATGACTAAAAGATTTTTTTAAAAAGGTAATAAAATAATCATTGCCTCACCTATACCTGTAAAACCATTTGTAACCAGGTTAAACTGAAATTAGATGCAGAATTCTGCTTAGCTTGTGCTAGTTAAGACATTCACACGTGAAGAGGTTTGTTCAACCCATATATTAATTTTGTTCTCATATGCTTTGTGTATGTATCATCATGTCTCTTTGCCCATGCATCACTTTTTTTTTTATTCTGTCATCACAGATTTTTCCTTCTAGCTGCTCCAGACCACTGAAGGCTAGAAGAAATATATATATATAATTTTTAGCACAATCAATATTTTTCTTCTTTGTTAAAAATTAACATATATACCAGAAAGCAATGAATTTCAAAGCGCATCGCAACAGATTTCAGAGTTTGGTATGGGTTACAATTCCACAATTTTAGGTTTTTACTTCTAGCTGCTCTAAGATACTAGAGACTAAAAGAAGTATCAGTATAATGATATGGCAATCATACTCATTTATATATCTTCTCTTTATAACTCTACCATCACCTTTGATCTTTCTCCCACTTTTTAGGAGTATTTAGGCTATGCCCATTCTAACTTTTTCATGTTGGGGGAGGGACTGTTGATAATATGGAATGGGGGATGGAACTAGTTGATGTTCTGGAGAAGCTGGCCCCTCTGCATTTCAGGACTTATCTGGTCCAGGGACCCATCTGGAGGTTGTAGTTTTCTAGAAAGTTACCCTAGCATGCACCACTTTTTAATGTTTATATGCAAAGCATTTAATATATTACACTCCTCATTGAATTTGTAATCAAATAAAAATTTAACAGAAGAGACAGGGATTGAAGTTTATTTAAAGGTTTTAAGATAAACCTACTGCTTACCTTCTTTAGACCTACTTAAGAGGAAAGTTGGGTTTATAAGCATACACCTAAACAGTCAAACGAGCACCTTGGCCTTCCTCACATCATGTGTATGTAGAAAACAAGGAGTTGAGAGCCAGACCTGTACATTCACTTTGGCTTTCACTAGTATAAGTAACTTTACTTTCTTAAGTCAGGGAATTTTAGGGAAGGATGAAATTTGTCCTCTCTGGTACTTTTGAGAGGGTATATATAAAGTTCTTATTTTATGAACAAAAATGTTGAAGGAAAGAGAAGAAATTTGCTCTAAACTCACAATGTTAGGAATTTAAGAAGATGCTAAAAATAGAAGAATGGAAATGGGGGGCCCCTCTACTTTTTCACTGTTTTTACCCTCCCCTACTCATCTCCCTTTCACTCACCAATGTAAGCAGCCTGCTTTCCAGCTCTTTGCCCTTGCAAAGAAAATTGCACTTATAAAAAAATGTTTTTGGCCACACAAAGAAGAAGGAAAAAAGAAAAACAAGTAATGGGCTTAACGTTATATGGAAAACCATTTTCTCCTCATTTTATTCTTGACATCTACATATGATAAACTTCCATTTTTGTATATGTCAGAAAAAATATACTGACTCTAAGATGAGTTCCTTTTTTCAAGTGTTAAATAGGGAACTTTAAATGAAACATGCTATACATTATTCGAGTGCAAACTAATGAATGCAGTTTAATGAAAATTTAGAAACTGAAGAAGTCACAATAAGTATTAAATATTAATAAATATCTAGGTGTGAAGTTACTTACAGTGTGTCTAATGAAAACCATCTCTCTAAAAACCAAGGTTGGTTTTTAGTACAGAGTGATTTCTGTATAGTCTATACTAAAACCTCACTGCCTTCTTTCATGATTCACTATAGCTCTTTCATTTTGTATAGATGTTATATAGATTTCAGGTGAATATTGTGAGTATAAAACTGGTTTATGGACCAAATTGCTTTGTGATAACATGCTAATTCTGAAATACTTGTATTAACAGGCATGATGCTCTTTATATTTCAAGCTTTTGTGTATGTTTAATTTGTTTTAAATTAATTTAGTAGGATTTTTGATATATTTTCTTTCTTCTTGGAAGGTATGAATTGCTATAATATAATTTTATTCCTTCCTTTGCATACTCATTATTTTATATTAACGATTGTGAATTTTTCAACTATCTTTTCTAGCAAGTGAATCGTTTTCAAATTGGAAATTAACTGTGGTTAAAAAAATCACAGCCCCATTTAGGGAAAGCTGATAGGGGCTTTTAAATTAAGTTAAATCTCTTAGGTAATGCAGATGGGGATTGTGGTGGATAAGATTTTGCACATGTGTTTCCAAACCACAGTAAGTAATGTATGAAGAAACAGAAGTGAAGAGATGGGCTAATATTCTGTTTTTCAGTTAGAGGGTGGTATGGGACCAGTAGAACACTAAAATTAGTTTAAAGTGAAACAAAATTAATTAATAGTTTCTTAACTTTATAATTATAATAAACTAATAGTTTATTAACTAAAATGGTTTCCAGTAGTTAGGCATCACTGTGGATTCATTAAGTCAAGTTATTCTTTCAAGTTTTTTTATTTATTTTAACTAGATTACTGTAATAAATTATGGGGGTTCTGGCAGACTCAGCATAAGTGGATTTCAGCATTGAGAAATGTGGGAGTTTAGTATTGGTTGGTTGAACACTGTTGCTAAAAGGCTATTAATGGTCCTTAGTATGTAACTGAAGGATCTGAACTTGGCTCTATTAATTTTGTGTGTCTGAATATTTTTTTTTTTTAAACAACTTGAATAATAACCTGGAAAACCCTCTTTGAAGATTTACAGTGACCCATACTAGAAGGGAAAGCTGATGGATGTATTGGCTAGAAACTCATTTCTGGAGGTTGGGGATGAAACTAAGAAGGGAAAGAGGCAAGGATTAATGTACAGTCATGCTTTAAAAAATTGACCATAAAGTTATCAAATGTAGGGAACTGGCTGAATAGCTATCTGTTTGAAAAAAGAGTTTTTGCTGACTCAAGATCAGTAAAACCTAAAGTGACCTTAAGATGCATTAATAAAAGCCCAGAGTTAAGAACAGCGAGTCTGTGGTTCCACTGATTCTGACTAGAGTCTGCCTGGAGCCATAAGTTCCATTTTTTAAACTATTTTAAACAGGAACTTGGACAAACTAGAGCATGAAAGAGAATTGTGAAATTATTGGAACTTTGAGAAGTGGTTGAAAGGACTAGGATATTAACTATAGAGAAGAGATAATAAAGATTTATATATGCTAGCTACTTTATAATACTTGAGAGACTGTTTAGAATGTTTTATTTATGCAATTTTAGACCTTCAAAGTTAAACTGATGGATGGAAATTTTATAAAGAGATATTTCTTCATAATGAAGAATTTCTTAGTAAATAGTTTTATAAAAGTAAAGCAGATTGTCTTTTGAAGTGATGAGCTATCCATCAGTAATACTCACTTCACATTGGTTCACCCTGAGTGATATTGTGATGGGTATTCCTGTTCTAGTTGCTAGGTTCAACTAAATAATCTTGAAGATTCCCTTTACTAGTATAAAATCCTATGGGATATTAAACATTTAGAGATGCTTACTCTGTTTTCCAGTTTAGAAAGTTTTAGTCTTGTTGCATTCATAGAACCTATTAAAGACCTTAATGGTGTAGAAATACGAACTTAAGCAGTGGTGAGTTGGACTAACAGTATGCTTTATTGAGCCACCCAAAGAACTGAGTTTTAGGTTGCTTGGCACTATATGGATTATGTTCATTGAAATCCCAAATAGTTTTTAACTAATTAGAGTCTATTTCCAAACCGTTTGATGTTTTTTTGTATGACTTTAATTTTTTAGTATTTTCTTCATATATCTTGATGCAAAAAGTAAAAATAACAAGTGACTTTTCTTTTTCTTGAACAGTGTTTTCTTTATCTTCTTAATTCTCAAAGGAAAATTGTAAAAAAAGAAAAAAAGACTGCTCAGGCCACATCATGTGTATCGCTGTATCTAGGATATGCTTCATTTATCAAATGTGTATTGAACTAAATAGTTGAAAGTCTTAAGTTTTCAAGTAGATTTCATTTGGGGGAGTAGCTTATTTGCTGGCTCAAAGAAAGTAAAATTTGTTATGACTAATCATACTTGGAATCAACTACCAGTCTATACTGATGCAGTGAAATAGTTAAGCAAGCTTAATCTCATCGTTCTGTTTTCTTAGAGTGAACTCGTTTGTTATGTACCAGGAATTATCCTAGATTTTAATATATGTCTTATTTCATTCTTTAATATGCCTTTGATGAAAGTTATATTAAATTTATTTTACAAGAAATTGAGACTAAGGGGTGTATTAAGGTTGCAAAGGTTACACTGTTAAAGTGACAGAGCTGGAATTCAAACCAAAGTCTGTCTTATTCCAAGCCTGTACTTTTCCCACTGTGTTGCCAATCTACCTGTCGTATTTTTTCCGTCTAACTCTAAAAAATACCCACAGGCAAGGGTAAGTCTTAAGGTGCAGTGCAGTTGTGTAATAAAATAGGGAAAGTAAATGTAGCCTCCAGAAAATAAGTGAATGTTGAAATTTGGGGGGAGCTGGGGGAGGTAGAAGCAGATTAGTTTTAATTTTAATTTTAAACTTAACAATTCAACTACATTTAGACTTATAGAAAAGTTGCAAAAATATTATTGAACTCTCTTTTATCCTGCATCCTGCCTTTCCTAATGTTAAAATCTCACGTAATCAAGATAGTTATCAAGAAGAGGACATTAATATCTGTATTAATTAAATTACAGATCTTAGTTGAAATTTACCATTTTTTCCATGAATGCTCTCTTTTCTCTTCCAGGATGTTTCTTAAAATGTTTATTTTAGTTATTTTAAGCAAACTTTTCATTGACTAGATTGTATCGGTGAGTGTTCAACAAAGAAAAGTATTCTTTGAAGCTCTTAGAATAGAAAGTAATTGCTGTGTGTCTTCTGGTTTGTTAATAAGATATAAAAAGTGTCGTGTGTTTACTGTAAACAAGTTGATGAAATTACCGGTAGTGAACAGCTTGTGAACTGTGAGGTGTTTAAAGTAATGAAATGTAGTAACGATGGGAGATTCCAAGGAGGAGGATCTCCCAGGAATGGTAAAAAGTCGACTTATAGAAATAAGATCATGCTTGATACTGTGTTTAATCTTCTAGTCTGTTATGAGCTGGGTTTAAAATCAAGAGGGTTCTTTGCTCAGTGATAAACGAATGTTTGGTAGCTTTCATTTTTATATTAGATAAGAGGGGAACTCAGATAAGAAATAGATAACCTTATTTAATCACTTTTGGGGGTTCCTAAAATGTTTACACTTACGTTTATACATTTGGACAATAAATGTATTTTAATGTACCTAAATAGTGAATGTAATTTAAACTTAATAGGTTTACATTAAGGCTACATTGTGAAAGTGGTCATCTGTACTCATTCTCATATTAATTTATTTTAGTAAAGATATGATAGTATGCAATATATGTGTATGTGAGTGAGAGAGAAAGTGCCATGATAGGCTTCTGACTTTGGTCACAACTACTTTTAATAGCATTCATAGTTTCTGTAAATTCTCCTTATAGTAGTATTTACTAACCCTGTCCGAATGAAAACAGGTTTTCTTACCAATTCTCAATTTACTGTTAATCTTGATCCTCTTATTTCTTAAAAACAGGCTTTCTTACAAATTCTCAATTTACTCTTAATCTTGATCCTCTTATTTCTTAGACCAATTTCTTTAAGAATTTAGAACTTTAGTTAGGAGTTGCTTTTTAAAATGAGGAAAATACTATTTCTTTGTTTGCTAAAATTTCAGCATATTCATTGACCATTATGTTAAAACTATTACCTATTAGAAGAAACCCCCTCCCCCCAAAAAACAATAATGTCTTAGTTTCCTGGTTGCTATGACAAATACCACACAATGGATTGGTTTAAACAATGGGAATTTATTGTCTCCACTGTTTGAGAGACTAAAAAAGGCTTGCTTCCTCCCCAGGGGCAGTAATGTTCTGCCTGGCTGAATACTTGGGTTCCTTGACTTTCAGTCACATAGTGATGTCCTCTCCTTTCTCTTCCAGGTTCTGTTGACATCTGGTTTGCTGCTTCTCCCTGGATTTTTTCTATAAGGCCTCCATTAATAGGATTTTCGGGTGGCCACAAATTGAAAAAATAAAAATTCTTCCAAAGGTCCTATTTACAATGGGTTCACACACCCACAGGAATAGGTTAACTTTTTTTTTTCTGGGGTGCATAATTCAACCTACCACAAATAAGGAAAGTGGAAGAAGACATGTTACTTATTGTACTGTGGCCTGAGCATTCAGAGCATTCAGATTATGATGTCATGTTATCAGCTGTCATTAGCTGAGTGTTTATAACAGCTCTCAGAGCATAGGAGAAATATTTCAAAGTAACAATGTAGTGTAATGGATAATTTTATATATTTTAGGAAAATTATTTGAAAGAGAAATAGTGTTATGATGAATTAGCAGTGCTTGGGTTGACATTTAACAAGTTAGGAAAACAGAATTCTAGATAATTTTGTTCTGTGTCCCTTTGAGGGTTTGGGGCAAATTTAGTGGTACTGTGTTAGGTGTGGGATCAGCTAGACCTAGTAGGGTGTTAGCGGAATCTTGAATGAGGGAAATTATTAGAATAGAACTTGAGAAAGTAAAAAGTCTCTCTTCCTAGAAGATAAACCTAGATGATATATAGGAAGTGAATAAGGTTATAAGTAGACATGGATAAGTGCAGACTATTCAGAACTAAGGACAGGAAAAATGTGAGGTTATCAGATACCTGTTTTTTTTTAAATAAAGCATCAGAGTGGTCTTGGGTGGCTAAAAAGCAGCATAAAGAAGGTCAAAGACAGTAGTGAGAATTTAGAGCCAGGGAAGTCACTGATTAACATTCTTTCTAATTTGGTTGGAGGTAGTTTGCAAAGTCTGTTCTACTTGCTGTTAGCTTAGTTAGTAGGGAAAGTTGGTTTTTACTTCCCATAGATATTTGATTTTGTTTGCAGACATAATCCCCTCTAGTTTTCTTTTTTATCTGTGCATGTTCCCAGAAAGATTGGAGGAATATGTCTTGTACCTGTTATTACAACTTGAAATTGTCAAGAACTCAGTAGGATCTGAGATATTATCCTACTTGCAAGCTAACAACTTTTTATACCACGGTTTCATGTATGCTGGCAGAGGACACACGCCTCCTGGATCAGAGACAAAGGACTTTATTATTCACAGCATAGCAAGCAGTATGAGCTGCATGTTCACGTTGATTCTACTTGCTTCTCAAGTCCCATATGGGTGGTATGAAGCAGACTGGGTAGATGCTGAGAAGCTCTGTGCCTAGGGACCCCAGTCTTATGTAGATGGGCTGCAAGCAGTTCTGTCTTATCTTTGCCCCAGAGGCAAACATTATCTTTATTGTACTAGAGAGTAAATTAACCTGTTCTCTGCTCCAGAGGAGAAATCATCTTTATTTTCCAAGGCTTTTTCCTATAAATATCCTTGAAAAGATAAAGGCAATCAGTGCCTTATTTTGAAAAACTGTAGAAAAGTGAGAGACCCATGGAAACTTGTCTCCCAACAGGAAGTGATTAGTATGAAATCCTTTGAGCTCTGCATGTTCTTGGCTTTTGTATTAGGCTCTAATTTTCCCAGCATTTATATCAAGAATCAGCACACTTGTTCTGTAAAGGGGCAGATATTAAATATTTAGGCTTTGTGAGCCATATGGTCTCTGTCACAACTACTCAACTCTGTTTTAGTGGGAAATCAGCCATAGACAGTGCTGGCTATGTTCCAGTACAACTTTATAGACATTGAAATGTGAGTCTCTTATAATTTTCATACATCATGAGGTATTATTCTTTTGATTTTTTTTCAACCATTTAAAAATATAAATCCATTCTTAGATCATATTGTACAAAAACAGGTATCAGGTCAAATTTGGCCTGAGGACGGTTTTCCAATATCTCTTTTTTATGTTGGATTTTGTTAATATAATACATTGTTTTAATACAGCAGTTTTGCATATGAAAGATTATAATGAACATTTTTGTAGCAATTGATAGTTCTAAAATGCTTTCCTAAATCATCCCGATTTAGAGATAAGGGTTATTATTTCCATTTTTACAGTGGCATTAATATGTAACGACTTGTCCAAATTCATAAAATTAGTTAAACTGACAAAGCCAAGACTGACTCTGTATTCCAGTTTAAAATGTCATAATTAGAGCATTATATTACTGTATCTTAATACTCATTTATTGCCAGAATGTTTAATGTTCAGTCTTATAAAAAAATAACAATTTTGTTGCTCATTCCTTTCTAATTATCTTTATACTGTATTCTACCATTTTAACTATTTTAATATTTAATAATTGTTGTCTTGACAAAGTTGATGAAGGTCATTTGTTAGAAAATTTGGTGAAGATTTGTCAGTAAACAGCACAATCATCCAAATACTATACTTTTTCCACATTACCGTAGATATTTGATTTTGTTTTCAAATGTATAGCATGAAAATAATAATTTCCTTTTCCTCAATTATTTGTGTTCATGATGAATTAATATTTTACTTAATCTAATAAGTTTTATCCGTATTTTTAAACTTGAGGATGTTGAGAGCATTTTGTATAGTAATGTACATTTTGGATTGCCTCCCTATTAGGTGGTTGAAGATTATGCTGGAAGATGGCAGGTCCCTTTGCCACAGCTTCAGGTGCTTCAGACTGCACTTTGTTGTTTTACATCAGCCAGTGCATCATTCCCAGATGAATGTGAGCACGTACAGTATGTTTTGAGTAGCCTTGCTTTGTAAGTACTCTTCACTTCTTAAAAAAATATTATATTTTTATTGCTATATTTGAGAATCTGTTTTTATTTCCTCTGAAGAAGCATCCTTCTAAAAACTTCTCTCAGAAAGAACTTTTCGTTTCTTAACTATTTAGTTTTTATTTTCCATATTTAACCACAATTTTACTTTTAGTTCTAGAATTAAATGGGATTGTGATATATAGATTTCTATAACTCCATTACAAGCACTTTTCCTTTCCTTTTTAATTCCTCAGTTTACCTTGGCAAACTCTACTGCCAGTCCCAGAATACAGCAACTGAGGGCCATAGTAGTTAGAGAGGGATCTTAAATCAAGCCAGAACGAAGTTGAAACTACTTGTTTTTAAAAATCGTGCAGGTTAAAGAGCTCAAAGTGAGCACATATTGCTTATCCCTTTTCCCTTTCTAGGAAGCCACTAAAATTTTAGTAAAGAAGTAAAAGAGAAATTTAGTGATAAGAAATAGAGAGGAGTTATTAATGGATTAACGATTTCGACAAATATCTGGGGGACAACAAGCAGTTAGAGGGGTAGTAATTGAAATCTAGCATAGGAAGTTGCAGAGTTTTCTGTTTTCTTTTTCTTTTTCCTTGAAATGCAGCATACAACAATAGTGGGTTGTGAAATCAGTGATTAAACACAAAAAAGACAATGGAAAATAGCAAGTACTTCTCAGAGGATAAATATTTTTTTGAAATTGTAGTTGCTTTTGTATGTTTATCTTTATATATGTGTATTCTCAATAATTTGTTAAACTTTTTTTTAAGTCATGGGTAGGAGTTTAAAAAAAATCCTCTGCTTTATATGATGAGAGGAAGTTCGCCTACCATTAGGAATTGTAGAGAGATATAGAAGTTAAAGGTGCAAGTTGTAAAATAGAGGGTAGAGAATTAAATACTTCGGGAGAATGCAGATGAAGAATTTATTTGGAATTTTTCCGTTCACGCTAATCAACAGACTGTTTTTAGCAGGACACCAAAACAGAGTCAGGTTATTATTCTCTACTGATTTTTGAGGGAAATAAAATAAGTGTTAAAAGAATTAGATGATTTATAAGCAAAAAGTATTGTTTTTCAGTACCTGTTGGGATTGTGTGTGTGTGTGTGTGCGTGTGTGCGTGTGTGTGTGTGCACATGTGTTTTACAATCCTTACTTTTAGGGTTGCATTGTGAAGATGCTTTAAAACTACTTTTCCTGTTGATCATTTTTTACTTCTGTTCCAGTATTTGCTAGATGTTTTACCTACTACTCATGGAAAGTATGTGTTAAAGCAGAAGCAAATTCTTAAGATGGATAGTACCAGGAAAAGGGAAATAAGTTATCTTACTGCATGTTAAATAGTAATGGTTTTTTAAAGGGAATCTTTTTGCATTATTTGAATTTACTTTTACAGAAAAATTAATTGTATTTTTAGTAACAGAGGAAAAATGAAGAAATAGCAACATGGCATTTTTCTTAAAAGAATAAGTCTATAGCAGACTTTAAATAAGTATTTAAGCCAAAAAATTCTTCTAACACTTATTCCATGTTAAAGTATTAATTCTTTCTGTAAAGCCTCTGTGCTACATTCTAGGGTTAAAGTAGAAAATAAGATAGATCAGTCCTTGTTCTCAAAGAACTTACTGAACTAAGAGATATTAAACAAGCAGTTACACCATTATGTGATTGCAATTATAAGAGAACTACTGGGTGCAGTTAGAGAGCGTAACAGGGGACTTGACCTAGTTTGGGAGGTCAGGGAAAATTTGCTGAATGAGTCAAAACTTGAACCATGCTCTGAAGGAATGACAGAAATAAATTAGATAGAGGAGTAAAAGAGCCTCCTAGTGAGCAGAATGCTTAAGGCCACTGGACAGGAAGTTAGGATATTAGTGGATTTCACTATAATTAGGATCTGTTTATAGAATTTTATTTATGATTTATATTTTTAATTTTTACTCACTTGGTGTATTAAAAATATATAAGTGAGCTAAAGAAGTTACTAAAATTTAATTTATAAGGTAAGATTCTATATATAGAGTCTGTCTTAGACGAAATTCTTTGAGTCTTATATGAGTAATATACATATAATGTATATAAAATATACATTACTATATTGACTGGCAGTATAGTCTGGCATACATGTTCACCTCCAAAAAGGCCTATACAATATTACAAATTATACATAGGGGAAGATCTGTCTTCTAAGTAGGCTGGGAGACTTAAAACTACACTATTGTAAAGTGTTCTATATTGGTGAATGAGGATTCTTCTTTTATTCTTACCTTAATGTTTTTCTAATTTTGTGGAAATGAATAGTCAGGTAGAGAACTGGCTTAAATTGCTTAATTATAATTTTGTCTAACTTTAGCTGTGTTTATTCTTCTTATAAGCTATACTCTAAAGAATTAAATAAAGATTTTGCTTTATTTATTTGCATTAGAAAGGAATTCAAATTTATTTCTTTTTATAGGTCAGAAAACTGAGATATAAGAAGTTAGGGGACTTTTCCAAGTCTGAGTTAATTAAATTCTCACTGGTCTTTTTCCTGTTGTTTTCATGTTAGTTTGGTTAAACACTGATTTCTAAATTTCACAGGCAGAATAAAGCTGAACACTCTTGAAACTAAATAGACCTTTAGGCAGAAAATACAGAGTACTGATTTTACATAAAATAAAAACAAACTTTAATGCTGCTTTCTCAGCCTCCTTTAGCCCAAGGGAAAATAATGTTCATAGATTTCAGTAGTCCAGGCATAGATCAGTGGTATGATCAGTGGAGGAAGGAACTGGTTCAGATAGGATTTAACATGTGCAGTGGCCAAGATTAAAAGAATATGTCCTAATACCAGTTGCCTAGGAGAGAAGATCATAGGGCTTTGTCTTTCATGGAGCTAAGTGGGGATATTTAGTCTCTAATTAGAGTGGCTAGACAGTCATATAATGGTAAACCACTGGTCCTTTCTATTGCTAATTTATACCGTATATTTTTTTAAATATTTTTATTGAGAAATACCCACATACATACAGTCCAACCATATTATATGATCGGTGGCTCAGAATATCATCACATAGTTGTATATTCTTCACTGTGGTCACTTTTAGAGCATTTGCATCACTCTAGAAAAAGAAATAAAAGAAAAAAAGAACTCATATGTCCCATACCCCTTACCCCTCCCTCTCATTGACCCACAGTATTTCAACCTACCTAATTTTTATTCATCTCCCCCTTTTATTTATTTTTTATCCTTATTTTTTTCTTACTCATCTGTCCATACCCTGGATAAAATAAGCATCAGACACAAGGTTTTCACAATCCCACAATCAAATTGTAAAAGCTATACAGTCTTCTTCAAGAATCAAGGTTACTGGAACACAGTTCAGCAGTTTCCCGTATTTTTCTCTAGCCACTCCAGTACACCATAAACTAAAAAGGGATATCTGTATAGGGCATAAGAATAACCTTCCAGGATAACGTCTTGACTCTGTTTGAAATCTCTCAGCCACTGAGACTTTATTTTGTCTTATTTCTCTCTTCTCCCTTTGGGTCAAGAAGGCTTTTTCATTCCCATGATGCCAGGTCCTGGCTCAACCCTGAGAGTCATGTCCCACGTTGCTAAGGAGATTTACATCCCTCGGAGTCATGTCCCCTGTAGTGGGGAGGGCAGTGAGTTGGCTTAGAGAGAGAGGCCACATCTGAGCAACAAAAGATATTCTCTGGGGTGACTCTTAGGCATAATTATCAATAGGCTTAGCTTTTCCTTTGCAAGAATAAGCTTCCTAGACGTGAGCCCCAAGATTAAGGTCTCAGCCTATTGAATCTGTTGTCCCCACTGCTTGTGAGAATATCAGGAATTACTCAGATGGGAGAAGTTTCTTTTTCCGCAGTCCCCCAAGATGACTTTGCAAATATTTTTTTATTCTCTACTCACATTACTCTGGGATATATCCAGACATCAACCTAACCTACAAACCACCAAGATCTCACACCCCATCCGAGATTCCATGTAATTATGGTATTTAAGTAAACTCACCATACAAGTTAAATTAGATAATGTGCTACCCAAAATATAAATTTTGTACCAAATAAACATCTCTCCTTTTAGTTTCACACAGAGGTTGAAGTTTTAAAATATGGGCCATATCATCCTTTAGCCAGTTTTCTAATTTACCTTAGTTCTATCCAGATCAGCTTCATTCATATCTCTGGATGAAATCTGATCCCCTTTTCAGCTTTTAAAAGAGTTACTGAATAGGGTAATGCTGACTTTCATAGCTTCAGTGCTCAAGTTCTGAGTCTCAGGTATCACATAAATACCTGAAGTTTTAGCTTATATATAAATAGCTCGGTATCTCAGAATGATACTGTATTGTAAACAGAGCATTTGTACCTAACTTCAGTCTACTATATTACAACAGTTTTGTTTGACCATATTTATAATTTAGGTCTAGGCTTCAACTAATTTAGGTAACAGTTTGACAATCAAAGCAGAAAGTCTGTTTATAAAGGACAGTTGTTCGAAGTGGTTAGGAGCTCAGGCGCCACAAGGCCCCTATCAGTACTTGCTTCTCTGATCTCTTCTTAACTCTAAATATATTGACCAACACTTATCCATTCAATTTTGTATCCATTATTGTCTTTACTAATCATTTGTGGCAGGTAACCTCAGTTATTTGATAGAAAAATCTAGGCTGTCTGTCCTTATATTTCTTTGTCTACTCTCTGAGGAAGAGATGATTGTCTTTTTTGAGGCAACTGATGGTTTTACTTTTATTTCTTTACTACAGTCTCTCAATGTTATTTTATTTTACTTTGCTATAACCACCGATTATTTTTAAATTTTCAGAATTAGTTGTAGCTAAAGTCAGCATTAGACAAACACTGAACATTTCATTTGGTTCTAATTATTACTAGCATCCTTTTTTCCCTATAATTTTGATCTTTTTGTCCTTCTGTTAATTTTGAAATGAAGTAGTTGAGACTGTAGTCATTTTATGGACAAAGATAGAGGTATTCTAGATCTGGTATATTTGTGTTTGCAGGATGCAAAGTGATCAGGTGATGAGGTAACTTATTCCCACCCACATTAGTATATGCCAGAATCTAGAGGGCTGTACATGTATAGGTAAAAAAAATGGGATTTATTCATTTTTTTTAATAACTAAATGAAGTAAAAGTTGGTAATTCCTTTGGGCTGTATGGATGTATAAAAATTAGAGTGAGAAAGCAGTAGATTTAAAAGCTGGTTCTGGTTTTATTGCTATTAGGAAGATTAATTATTCTGTAGAAAAAGATGTATGTAATCTTTATCAGGGGTGTCAATACATGTTTGAATTTTTCAAATAAAGCAGTAGATTTAAAAGCTGGTTCTGGTTTTATTGCTATTAGGAAGATTAATTATTCTGTAGAAAAAGATGTATGTAATCTTTATCAGGGGTGTCAATACATGTTTGAATTTTTCAAATATTTGAATGTCTTAATCTTGCGCTGAATCAGCTCACTGGAAAACTGTGGATCTGAACCTTTTTTTTTTTTTTTTTTAAATTTGCACATGGGCAGGAGGCACCAGGGATCGAACTCCAGACCTCCAGCACGGCAGGTCGGAGCTCTGCCTGCTGAGCCACGGCAGCCGCCCTGGATCTGAACCTTTTAACTTTTCCTTCCTTCCACTAGTAGTTTTGATTCATAGAACTAGATCACAACATTTTACTGTTCATCCCTAACTATGGAATAAAATAAGATAGAAAACATACATGAAATGCTTCTGGAATTGTAAAGTTGACAAGATTTTATTCATTCCTCCTTATACAGAAATCTTATAAGAAATTCTTCCTGAGATCAAGGTGTTAACACAAATTTATATTTAATAAATATTTACATGACTTATGTTGGTAAAAACCCATTAGTTTTCTTCAGCCATGGTTTTTTAAAAAAATTTTCCCCTCTAATTTTGTGATTTATGGGATAAAAAACAATTTCCTGCTTATAGAATCATCAATAAATTCATTTTCTTTTTTTTCCTTTCCCTTTTGATTAAGATATATAGGGTATATCTGTCAGGATCTGAGAGAATGGAGGAGAATGGAGGCCATGCTAGATAATTTGATAGGGGAAATTGAAGTCATGTAACCACTTTAAAATGTGTTAGAAGATCTGAAAGAATAGACAGTAGACAGGGGTTGGTGAACCCAGAGATTAGCAACTTTTGGGAGTTACTCTTAACCCTAGGTATAGGAAAGAGAAACGGAGGAGTGTAGAGACTGGTGATGCTTGATGAAGGTAAATACTGACCTGTATGAGAGGGCCCCTTAGAAGAGACATAATTACTGCTTACCAGGGCCCTGAGGCAGAGGGACAGGGAAGAATGAACTTCATTTCTTTCTTCCTACTGACTTCCAGTTTTCTACCAGTGCTGTTCCTTTGGCCAAACCTAACAAGAAGCAAGATAGTAGGATCTTACATAGCTAACAAAGGCCTTTGTTTTTAAAAAGTATTTTTACTGGATATTGAATTGTGGCTTGCCAGTTTTTGTCCATCTGCTGTTTTTTATTTTATTTTTTTTGCTTGTATTCATTCCAACGAGAAGTCTGCTGTCATTTTTATCTTTTTTTATCTATAATATGCTTTTTTCCTGGCTTTCAGATTTTCTCTTTATTACCTTATTTTTAATTCAAATTTTGGGTAATTCATGCATATTATTCAAAAGTTAAAAAGTATGAGTATAAAACGAGGTGTCCCTATACTTATGTTTCCAGCCCCCTAGTTTTACTGTCTATAAACAACCAATGTAATTATTTTCTTGGGTTTCCTTTCAGAAATATTTTATGCATATCCAAGAAAAAATTTCGTATTTCACTTTTTCTCCCCATTTACACAAATGCTAGTGAACCATACAGGCTGTTTTGTGTCTTCTTTTTTTCATTTGGATGTCTTTTCTCATTAGCATACTTAATAGTCACTAAAATGGCTAGAGTATTTCACTCTGTGGATATACTAAAATTTATATAATCAGTCCCTTAATAATGGATATTTAGTTTGTTTCAATTTTTTTTGCTATTATCAATAACTCTTTAGTGAATGACCATGGATGAGTGGCTTTTGGAATATGTGCAAGCATATTTGTATATTCTAGATGTATATTAGGAATGGAATTACTAGGTCAAAGAGTATGAGGTTTCTTATTTTGGTAGATACTGCCAAATTTCCTCTGTAGAGGTTGAACCAATTTACATTCCTACCATCAATTTATGAGAATATTTGTTTCACCATACCTTTGTCAATAGTTTTATTTTTAACATTTTATTATGAAAATTTTCAAGCATGCCAAAACTAGACGGAATAGTATAATGAACTCCCATTACCCATCACTCAACTTCAACAATTATCAGTATATCATTGATCTTGTTTCATCTGTACCTCTCCACTCCTAACCCCTTGCTGGTTATCTGTATAAAATTTTTTTTAACAGTTTTATTAAAGTATAATTTACTTCTCATTAAGTGAACCTATTAAAAGCATATCATTCAATGATTTTATTAAATTTATAGAGTTGTGCAGTAAATACCACAATCCAGTTTCACAACATTTCATCACCCCAAAAAGCTCCCTTAGGCTCATTTGCAGTCACTTAACAGTATCATCCCCAGTCCCAGATGACCATTTATCTCTGTAGAGTTGCCTTTTATGGATATTTCATATAAACAATGTCACACAATATGTAGTCCTTTATCTATGTCAGTTTTCACTTAGAATATTGTTTTTGAGGCTCATACTTGTTCTAGCATGTATCAGTAACTTGTTCCTTTTTATACTGAGTAGTATTACATTGCATGGATATACCACATTTTTATGCATTCAGTAATTGATGGATATTGGATTTTTTCCTGTTCTTGGCAATTAACATTTGTGTACAAGTCTTACGTGGACAAATATTTTCATTTTTCTTGTAGATATCTAGCTATGGAATCATGGTGTATGTTTAGTTTATGTTTTACTTTTTATAAAACTCCCATATTGGTTCCAAAGTGGATGAACCATATAAAATTCTAACCAGCAACCTGTGTAGGTTCCAGTTTCTCCATGTCTTCACTAATGCTTGTTATTATTTGTCTTCTTCATAATAGCAGAAGAAAAGGCATGCCTACTATTTAAGTTGCTTCTGTCATACATTATGAAATCCAACTTTCAATAAAAAATTGAGACATGCGCAAAAGTAGGAAAAAAACAACTGTCAAGAGACAAAGCAATCATTAGAATGAGATCCAAGTAACTATTCTGGTGGTTACATGGTGATATCTCATTTTAGTTTAATTTGGATTTACCCAGTGCTATTGATAATAAGCATCTTTTCATGTTGTTGTTTCTCAGCTGCTATATATCTTGTTTGGTGTAATGTCTATCAATCCTAGGCCGATTTTAAAATCTTGTTGGATTGCCTTATTGAATTGTAAGAGTTCTTTACATATTCTGGATAAGCATCCTTTATCTGATATATAATTTGTAAACACTTTTTCCCAATCTGTGGCTTGTCTTTCTGTTTTCTTATTGGTGTCTTTTTAAATTTATTGCTGGTTTTCAGCAATTTGATTATAATGTGCCTTATGTAGTTTTCTTCTTCCTAGTTTATTCCTTTTAAGCTTTTTGGATCTATGGGTTTATAATTTTTTATCAGATTTGGTAAATTTGTTCAAAAATTTTTTTTCTTAGAAACCACCATTATGTTGCCTTCAGGGATTCTACTTGAAGGAATCCCCAGTTGTCCTACAGGCTTACTGATGCTCTTATTTGTTTATTCATGCTTTTTTTCTTTTTGTGTTTCACTTTGTTTGCATTTATAGATCTTATATTCCACAGTGACTATTCTGCAATTAATACCATCCAGTGTTTTCTTAATCTCAGACATTGTATTTTTCATCTATAAAAGTTTGATCTGGGTCTTCTATATCTTTTTTCTAGTTACTATGCTTAATCTTTCCTCTACTCAAGGGGTTGCCAAACTTGGCCCAGGAGCTAAGTGCTGCCTATGGCCTGTTCTTTTTTTATAGGCCTGTAGGTAAAAATGTTTTGTTTTAACTTTAAAAAAATGTTCTTAGGGGGTGCAAGGGTAGCTCAGTGGTAGAATTCTCTCATCTGTCATGCAGGAGACCTGTTTGATTTCTGAGGTGTGCACTCCTCCCCAGCCCCCCAAAAAATTTTTCAACAAATGTTGCTGCAATAATGGGATAATCACATGGAGAAAGAATGAAATGTAACCCCCACCATATAGCATATTTAAAAAAAGTGGTTTTAAAAAAGAGTATGTGAGAAACGACAGAGCCTACAGAAATGACAGAAACTTCACAGCAGAGCAGACACAGATGCATATACGTGGAAAACAGACACACGGATGTTTGGAGATGTTTGGAGCTGCAGACATGAGATGTTAAGCAAGCCAGAATCTGGAGAGAGCCAAGGGAAGCCAAGAAATGAAAGCCCTAGCCCTGGAGAAGCGAAGTTAGGAACCTCCATAAACTGAAAGCAGTGGAACCCAGGAGTAAGGGACCAGCAGATGCCAGTCTTGAGTGAAGGGCATCTGAGTTACAAAACAGTGCAGCTATGACTGTGTACAGTTCCATGGAGGTTGTGGATACATGTGGGAATACCCAATTGCAAAACTTATGTAGATGCTCAAGTTCAGCTAATCTGTGGTGGTACCAATGAAATAATGAAGGAGCTGAATGCAAGAGAGATTGTCTGTGAAAAACAGACATCTGCCTGCATCCTGGAAGCCTATTTCTGCTAATCTGGTTTTAAATCTACTGTAGAAAAAAATGCAACCTGGAATGGGGTATTACACAAATGTTTTTATATGCTCTCTCTACAGAGAACGAAATCAATGTAAATGTAATAGGAACATAGTGGAAAGAACTATCTTTGAATCCAAAAATTCTAAAGTTATGAGGTTTAAGTTTTAATTTTTTTATATAGCTAAAGTCAAAGATTTTCTGGTATTAGACCTTAGTACTGCATTCATCCCTAAAATTCTTTCCAAAAAAATTATTGCTTGATGCTTTAATATTGAGGCAGAATAAATTTGTGTTGTGACACCATAAAAACACTGATAATATAGCACATTAACTTTTATAGGGAAGTATAAATAGAATGTTCAGTAATTTTAGGTTTTTGCTCCGAAATCCACAGAACAGTGGTTCTACCAACACCCCCCTCCCCGATTTTAAGCACTGGAACCCTTTCTTCAAACAGATGCTTATGCAGGAAGTCCCTGTTAACACTGATGAATGCAGAGGACTTGGCTGAGCATTTGCCTCACCTCGGCTAGAACATGTCCTTGGTTCTCTCAACTTCTGACTCCTGGGCTTTCAACAGATTTCCATTTCAGTTTAAATTATAGGAGAACACAATATAATGCTGTAATACCAAGATATTGGTATATATCAAGCAACTGCTTTTGGGACTACAGACTTAATTATATTAACAGATGTTTTGGGTCTTCTGTAAGCGAAGAGGAGATTAAAAGTACAACTTTTTATTAAATTAATGTTATTAATTGGAAGATCCTTGTTAATAAAAAACAGTAAGTTTAGTAGTAATAAGGTAATAATTAAACAAGATAATTTCAAATCATAAGGTCAATAAAGTAAAAATAAGGAAGTGAGGAAATGACATTTGAGATTTAAAGGATAATTGTTATTGAGAAATAAACCATTAATTTGTAAATAGCCAGTCTCATTTCAGTACTTGTTTTTCTGATGAGACAGTGAATTAAGTAAATTAAAAAAAAAAAGAATATGTGACATAAATATAGGAGTGGTCTGTAAATCCTAAAATATTTTTTGGCAGCCCAGCCTCCACCCTGAACACAAGTTAACAGTAGAGCAATATGAAGCCAGCAGTACACTGAGGGTCATGATAGCAATGACAAAGCCCAATTACAGCTTATTTCCTGACTAATTTTACTTAAATGTCCCACAGGAAAAGTCTAGTAGAAGGAGAGGCATGACTATTTTCAGGCATAAATACTATTTACTTCAGTTGTTACTGTCATACATTATGAAGTCAAAGCTTTTAACCAAAAATTATGAGACACGCAGATAAGCAAGAAAAGCAGTGCACTATCAAGAGACAAAGCAATAAGTGGAACCAGGCACACACAAAATCTCTGGTGGAAAAGGTGGGCAACCTCCTTGAACAGACTGGGACTTCAGCAGAGCGATGGAAGCTTTAAGAAAGAATCATACGGAAATGGTGAAAATAAACATACTCACACAGATGAATAATGCCTTTGGGCAAATCAGTAGACTCAGCAGTGCTGAGGAAGGAATGAGAGCCTTAAAATCTGTGGGAAAATACAACTGTGTAACATACATTATTAGAATCCAGAAGAAGCAAAACAGAATGAGGCAGAAGAAATACCTGATAAAATAATGGCAATGAATTTTTCAAAATAGTGAAAGAAATAAGATCACAGATCAAAAAAACTCAGCACCAGGAAAGAGAATTTCTCTATTTCCCTCTCCCTCATTCTTTTCCTCTCTTTTTTTTCATACACATACACACCCCTAACACCAGATACATTTATATTCTGAAAATCCCGAAGGCAACCAGAGAAAAACACATATAAAGAAGAATAAAGATAAGAAATATAGCAGACATCTCCTCAGAAACTATGCAAGCCAGAACGCAATGAAGTGGCGTCTTTTAAGTACTAAAAGGAAAGAAAAAAGTTATCAGTTCACAAAAATATCTTCAATAGAAGGAAAAACAAAGATGCTTTAAGGCAAACAAAAACTAAGAAAATTCATTCCCAGCAGACCTGAACTATGAAAAATGTTAAAAGAAGTTTTTCAAGCAGCATATATGTGATGCCAAACAGAAATTTGGGTCTGCCCAAAGAAATGAAGCAAGCGGGAAATGGTAAAAAGATGAAGATAAATGTAAAATTCTGATTTTCTTATTCTTAATCACAGTAAAAGATAATTAACAATATGAAGCAGGGATTATTAACATTTTTTTTTTAAAGGGCTAGGTATTTTAGGCTTGTGGACCATACAGTCTCTGTCAGAATAATTTTGCTCTTGTAGTGCAAAAGTAGCCATGGACAGTATGTAAATAAATGGATGTGACTATGTTCTAATAAAACTTTATAAAATCTGGTGGCTAGTTCATTGGACTATATTTTCTAAACCCCTGGTCTAAATAAAAAATTGTAGTGAAATGTTATTGAGTTATAGAATATGTAAAAGTAAAATGTATAATAAAAGTATCACAAAGATATTTTTAAATTATACCTAAAGCAGTATATGATTATTTGAACATAAGCTGGGATTTATAAAAGATATGTAAATAAACCCTAGGTAGCTTACCACTAGGCAAACCCTAGGTAATCACTAAAACCATTTACTACAGAAAGGGAAATAAAAGAACAAAATGGAGATAAAATGGAATAATTAAAAATAGTCCAAAAGAAGGTAGACGATATCAGATGGAACAATGGACTGATAGAACAAATAGAAAATAATTATTGAGATGATAAAGTTGTAATCCAACCATATCAAAAATTACATCAAATGTGAATGGTCTAAGCACACTAAAAAGACAAATTCTTCGATTGTATATTAAAGCAAACCCCAACAATATGCTGTCTACAAGCATATATGAAAAAAATATGTGAAATATGTATGAATGAAATATATATACACATATACACATAAATGCATTGTGCTGCTTTGAAACTGTTTTGTATCCCAGCAAAATCGTGCTCTTTTAATCCAATCTTGCGGGTGCAGACTTATTGTGGGTGAGATCTTTTAATTAGGTTGTTTCCATGGATATGTGACCCACCCACTTTTAATTAGGTTGTTTCCATGGATATGTGACCCACCCAGCTGGGAGTGGGATCTTTTGATTAGATTTGTTTCCATGGAAATGTGCCTCACCCATTCATGGTGGGTCTTACTTAGTCTACTAGAGCCCTTGAAAGAGCCTACACAGAGAGCACATGCCAGACACAGACACTTGGAGATGCTTGGAGAGCCAACTTAGAAAGCCACTGGATTCAGAAGTTGAAAGCCACACAATCTGGGAAAAAAGGTCCAAGAGATGCCAGCCACATGCCTTCCCAGCTGATAGAGAAACCCTAGACATGATTGGCCTTTCTTGAGTGAAAGTATCCTCTTGTTAATGCTTAATTTGGACATTTTTATGGCCTCAGAACTATAAACGTGTAACTTAATCCTTTTTGTAAAAGCTAATCAATTTCTGATATGCATTCCAGCAGCTTTAGCAGACTGAAACATGCATATTTGTGTGTCCTTTCTATTTTGATTATAAGCAAATACAAATATATATATATTCATACCCCTTGTCCTTTTTTTTGGATGCAGTTAAACATTTTTTTCCACTCTGCTTTTGTTTAACTTAGTATTATATCTTGAGGATCACTCCATAGTGCTATGTTGACATATTCCAGTTTTCTTTTACAGCTCATAGCATTCTATTATGTAGATGTAGAATAGTTTATTCAGCTTGTCCTCTTTTGATAGATACTTGGATTGTTTCCAGTCCTTTGCTCTTACAAACAGTGTTATAATTAATCCATCTTTTTGTATAATACATACATCTTTTTATATTTTTGTTAGTAGACTTCTGGGATTGAATCCTAGAATCTGGGTCAAACGATTATATATATGTAATTTTGCTAAATATTTCTAAAATCTCCTCCATAAGGCTTTGTACCATTTTCTGGGTTCACAACAGTTTTCTGTTGTCATCATTTTTTGTTATATTCTGCTAATATAATAAATGAGAAATGGCATATTCACGCAGCTGTAATTTTTATTATGAGGGTAAACAACTTTTCTTGTGCCTTTAGATTATTAGTGATACTACATTATATTTCAAACCCACTTTTCTATGAGTGAGACTTTTTCTTCTCAGTTTTCTTAAACACTATGAATTAGGTATATTAGCCTTTTTCTGTGATGTAATTTGCAAATGTATATTTTGTTATTTATCTTTTTTACTTTGTTTTTGGTGTTATATTTTTAATGTTTTTTAACTAGGTGGAAGTTTAAATGTAATTTAAATGATTCAGTATTTCTCTGTTGCTTCTGATTTTTGAATCAAAATGAAGAAAATGTCTATCCGTACCCCCACAGATCTGAGATGCTGTCTGTGTCATATACTTAATTTCTCCATGCAGTTGGATCTATTTTTTAATTTTTCCATCTGGTTTTATTAGATGTCCATGTGCCAATATCCTGGTTTGATTAGAGAGAGCTTACAAGATATTTTAATTTCAGCTAGTTTGTTTTCATTGCTTATTGCTTCTTGTTTTTTTCTAGATGTTCAACTTTGTAATCAGCTTGTCTATTTCTAGAAAAAAGTTGAAGTTACTTTTTTTATGTGTAAATTTATAAATCAATTAGGGGGTATTTAGTTCTTAACTTCAACTGAAGTGTATACTTTATATGCTCTTTACATTCTTCCAGTCCAAGGAAATGAATACTAATGCAGAAAACCTCCCCTTCCAGTTTCTATGCTATTGGTGTCAAGTATTTTAATTCTATTTTTTTTAAGCCCAGAAGAGATTATTGTTATTGATTCCTGCTGTCAGTTTTTTTTTAACCTACATATTTACTAATTGGCATCTTAGATCTTTCTTGCTGAATCACTTTTTTTTCACCTGAAGTATTCCCTGTAGACTTTTCTTAAAAGAAGGTCTGTTGGTGGGAAACACTTGTTGTTTGTCTAAAAATGCCTTTATTCTCTCCTGTTTCTGAAAAAGATTTTGCTGGATAAATAATATCAAAGATATTATTCCATGGCTATTGTAAAATTTAGTCACCAGTTTAATTCTCCATTTCTTATTATATAATCAAGATTTTTTTTTTCTGTTTGTTCATACATTGCTTTTTGATTTGGTCCACAGCATCTTTAATCTCTGATATCTGCTATTTTTCTATTATTTCAAATTCCTCTTTATGTTCTTCTAGTGTCTTCTTGATGTCCTTTATGTTATTAGCCATCCCACTGATTTTATTTAGTAGAGTTAAATGAGCTTCTATAATTAGTTGTTCCAAAATCTGTCTCCTCAGGTGTTTTAATTTGGTTAATAGGTAGGGCTATATCTGTCTGCATCTTCATATGGTTAGTGATCTTCTGTTGCCTTTGTGGCATATACATATCTTGATAGGGTTACTTTGGAGGTTGATTTCCTTCAGTAGTCTAAAGCTTTGTATTTGCATGATAGGTGTGAAGCAGGGTGCAGAACGTGGGGTGGTGTACAACAGTGCAGTGATGGGTTGTGGTTCAGGAATATACATGGGGACACTATGCTGGTGTGGTTATAACTACCAAACAATACATGTATGTGTGTCTATGTATTTTAAGGAAATACATAGTGAGTGTAGGGTGTGGGTCATGGGGTTGTGGAGATGTGGAGTGGGGCCATGGGCGTGAGGTGCAGCTCATGTAGGCCTTGGAGTGCAAAAGCAGGGTATGGTGTAGAGGACACAGGTAGGACACAGCAGAAGGTGGATGGGGGAGTTGTGCAGATGTGCAGGGGCTGGTACGTGGACAATATGTGGGTGGTTGCGTGGAGCATGTGGATCGTGGGTATTTATACTGCTTTTGTATTTTATAGTTTACTTTGATTAATAGGGTATAGATCTCTTTTCATTTTTCCTGATTGCAATTATCTGGGCTCTCTGAATCAGTGGATTGGTATCTTATTTATTAATTGCATACATTTCTTACACAGTTGTTGTCTTTGCCCCATTTTCTATCTTTTTCTTTTGGAACTGCAGTTAGACTTGTATGCTCTATTCCCTGTCTTAGCTTTTGCATGTACTTTCCATGTCTTTGTCTCTCTTTATTGCATTCTGGATAATTGTTTCACATCTTTTAGTTCACCAATTTTCTCTTCAGTGGTCTCTAATATGCCATGAAATCTGTCTATCCATTAACTTTTAACTTCAGTGATTTTCTTATTTCTAGGTGTTTTTTGAAGCTTATTATTCATTTTTTTCTTTTTTTACATGGGCAGGCACTGGGAATCAAACCCAGGTCTCCAGCATGGCAGGCAAGAACTCTGCCACTGAGCCACCATTGCTCACCCTATTCATCATTTTTAATAGTATCTTTCTTTCTCTTTATATTTTCAATGCTTTCTCATTCTTTGGACTATATTATACTCAAATTTTGTATTCTGGGTTTTATTTTTGATATATGAAGTCCTGGTGGACTGTTTCTGTTGGCTGTTGCTCATGGCGCTGTGTTTTTTTTTATTATTATTTTTTTAGTTTTCATTGTGAATTTGAATTTTGGGGGAATAAAATTTGTGGGGATTAAGGCCTTGTTTGAAGGTAGGCTCTTCAGAAAGGATTTGCATTTGTTTCTGCTGAGTGCTTGGGAACACTACCAGCCCAGATCAATATTAAGGTAAATAAATTTTTGGCTTAAGAATTTTGGGACCACATAGGTATCAATGAATTTATATCACAAACTACAGTTAAGCATTTTCAAGGTAGATTTTTTTTCTTTTTCTACCCAACACATGCTTCATTTAAAATACTCAATTTTTAAGAATTTCTTCGATGTTCATTAACTCCAAATCTTTGGTATCATACAGAAATTTCTACTCAATGCTACTTAACGTGAAAAAAGAACATTTACTTTGATGTTCTTAAGCATATCAATGCATTTATCTTCAGAATTTTTTTTTCAGTAAAATGTTTCTACTGAGGAAGGAATAGATTCCTTCTTTTTGCTCTTTATGTACACTGATTGATGAAGGTAAAGAAATTTTACATTGTATTGTCCACAGTATACAGAGTAGGTACCTTTAATGACTCTCCATATAAAAACAAATAGCTGGATTTTGCCTTGACTGAGAGTTCAGAGAGTTATACCAATACTTTTCCCACCCATCTCACTACATTTCAATTGTAAGGAAAACTATCTATCTTAATAAAATTCTGTTCCATTATTATTTGATTCATACAGAGTAGACCTAATTTACTTTGACTTAAATTGGTAAGGGGGCTTCTTTTATTTGGATAGTTAAGTATCATAATTTAGTCGAGTTTTTTCTATGGTAGGTGAGTGCACAAATATATGTTCTTGTGTTTTGGTGTGAAAATTTCTGATACCCTATAAAGATCCAAAAAGAGTAGTAATTTTGGTTATAACTACCAAACAATACATGTATGTGTGTCTATGTATTTTAAAGAAATCTGGGACCTTATTACTATTTGTAATATATACCGGAAAATGTGGCTGAATTCCAAGCATCCAAATTAAAGAGTATAGTTTGTTTCATAAATAGGAATTACAGCAGTACTCTGGCTATTTAACTTGTATAGTTAACATGGAATATACTAGTTGATGAAAGACAAATAATTATGATTAAATGATTTTTTTTAATTCAAAAGAGATACTATTTTTAAAGCATTTTGTTTAGGTAATTCTAGAATAATTATTTCAATTTAGGTAAATGTTCTGTGGGTAACCCAAAATTTGGACTAAGGTTATTATGAAGCAATTAGTATATACATATTACATTAAACATATTAAAAAGCAGTATAAATACTATGATAAAGTAAATATTCTGGAATGGGGCTTTCTGATTAGTTTAGTTGGATATTTTAAAAATCTTCATACTTGAAGTGAAGAAAAGTTGGTATCTTATATATCTATAAAAAATGACATGCACAACTGAGAGAAGATCTTTGAACAGATTGTATTTCCTTTTACAATATTGATGAAACATGGATGACAATGCTAGTAATAATTATGTTAGGACTATATTATTATATATATTAATACATTTAATTCTCACAGATAATCTAGAAAGTAGCTACTATTACTTATTCCTATTTGGTAAATAAATAAACTAAGGCATAGAGATGTTAAGTAACTTGCCCAGGGTCACGCAACTAGTAGGTGGTAGAGTTGAAATTTAATCAAGTGGTCCACATCTTTTAGTAAAAGGCCAGCCCATAAGGTCTCTGTTGCAGCTGTTCAGTTCTGCTGTTGTTCTGTGAAAGCAACTATACTCAATATGTAAACAAATGGGTGTGGCTGCGTTACAATAATCCTTTATTGACACTGATATTTTAATTTCATCTGATTTTCATGTATTGGAAATATTACTCGTTTTTTAAAATTTTACCATTTAAAAATGTGAAAATCATTCTTATTTTCTGGGTTCTACAAGTCAGGTGTTGAGTTGGATTTGAACTGTGAGTAGTAGCTTGCCAGCCTGCTTTAGACTACTACTTAAATTTTTGGCTGTTCTCTTTTTCCTATTTTTGACTCATTTACCCTGCGTTCTATAGAGTTTTCTTCCATAAGTACAGGATGGCCTTGTCAATTTGATCTCTAAACATCTAGTTGATCCTGTATACTAGTTTCAACTAGTCAAGAGGAAATAGAACCGGTTTAAAACTTCTACATATAATTCACGTTATCCCCCTAGTGATTTCAGTCTTTTTTTCTTTACTGCATAGATATTTGTTGACTTCCCTAAACCTTCCACTAAGTGAGAACAAACTAGACCATGATGTTTTGGCTTTGTTTACTTTCTATTCATTTTGCCTGTAGTTTTTTTTCATTTAAGTATCATTATCATGGAGTTGGGACTTGTTTATGAGGTTACTAGTAGTGGGATATGCACAAATCTCTTTTGGGGTGGGAGCGCCCTCTTCCATGGGCACATAATACAAACATGTAATTCTTTGGTCTCTTCCATATTTTGTTTGCTTCTCCACAAATCATGTTGATATGGATACTCATTTCTAAATTTATTACCATAGAAAAATTTACTTCTGCTAACCAACTTTGTATGTTTTCCTCCTTCAATACTGTTACTTTTTCTATCAGTCAGTATTATCACCCTCTTTTGCCTAGTGCAGTCTTAACTCCCCCATGTTTTGACATGTTATAATAGAAATGCATGCAAAGTATAATACTATGATAGTACAGAAGAAGAATCAGTTACTATTGTATGCAGAGAAGGAAGAGAGCTTTTAGGCTATGTTCCTTGGTGAAATTGTGTTAAGTAGGTCTTCAGGGAGCAGGAGATCCAAAGACCAGAAAGAACATAAAGAGTTTTAGGAAACCGGAAGATGTTTGCTGTGATTGGAGCATGGAATTTGTATTATAGGATATAGCTATATGTAAAGGTTCTTATGTCATGAAAAGGGATTTGGATTGTCTGTTCAGTGTTCTTAAATACCTAAAGAGAAAAGGAAGGGAATGTAAATAATAAGTCAAACCGGCAATATGTTAGAGAAATAAAGTTGAATGGAGACTGTGGCACATGGGAGGAAGTGAATTCATGCCATTTAATGGCAGTAGCCACTCAGCTTACTTTGCCATGCAAAAATGCAAGACCTGTATTACAAAGATTTCCTGTTTTTTCAAGAGCAACAGAGAAATCTAGATTTAATCTGAAATACCACAGTTTTAAAATATTGGCAACCAGTTACAGTTTTTAAAATAATGTTTTATCCATACATAACAGGTGTGTCAGCAGAAGGTCTTTACTCTATATGTAGTTCAAACAGCACTTTGCGAAGTCTGTATATACTGGTATTTTAGGATACCAAATATATTTGGTATTTTAGGAAGATAATGTTAGACGTGTTGAACATGGATTTCAAACAGGTGGTAGATTAGCAAGACTAAGAAGCATCTCTTAGAAGATTAAAGATGAAATAGATGTGAATCAATGCTTTTTAAATAGGGATAGAGAAGACACCAAAGATATGTAAATGCAAAAGAGTTAATAATGAAAAATAACTCCTTTTTATCCCTGATCTCTAGTTCCTAGTTCCCCTATAAGAGGCAGCCACTTTTACCAGTTTGTTGGGATATTCCTCTGGTTAGTGTGACAGTATACAAACTTTATGCAGTGGTATGCCTGTGCCCTCTACCTCCTCTCACCTTTTATACAAATGATAGTGCAGTGTCTATATCTGTGTATCTTTCTTTGCTTAATATGTTGGAATTATTTCCTTTATCTATTCATATAAATGTACGATATTCCCAGTAATACTTGAATTACATCTCATTGTATGTAATTAATATAGCCAGTCCCTATGGTGGACATTTAGGATATTTCCTTCTAGTCTTTTGCTGTGACAGGCCCTGTGATACATATCCTCATATATATATATGTCTTTGAGCTTATGTGTGTATATTTGGTGGGAAAATTTTCTATTAGTGGAATTGCTTGGTCAAATGGTATGTGCACGTTAAATTTTGATAATATTGCTGTTGAAATAGATAATACCATTTATAGTCCCTCCAACAAGATATTAGTGTCTATTCAGATTTCAGAGAATACCTCAACCTTTTATCTTTGTAAATGTGATAAGATAAATGGTATTTCATTTTTATAATTTTCAATTTAATTAATTATGAGTAAGGTAGAGCATCTTTTCATATTTGAAAAAAAATCTACTTGCGTTCTTTCTGTGAAATACTCTTTTCACCCAGTTTTCTATTTTGTCAGTTGACTTTTTTTCTTTAATTACTTGTAGGAGCTTTTTAATTATGGAATTTTAATTTAAATTTTATTTTAATTTAAAATTCTTTCTCAATGTACCATTATGCTTTTGACTTGTATTATAATGTTTTAGCATGGTGATACTTAAAAATTTTTAAGTAGTCGAATTAATAAAATATCAGTTTTAGGGGTCTATTTACTGTCCTTAAAGCTTAGAAAGATCTTTTTTGTGCTATATTTTTTAAAACTGTATATTCTTACAGTTATGCTCACATTTAAATTTTGTCTTAGTGATTTATTTTAATTAAAGGCAAAATTGCTTATAAAAATACAACTTAAGGTATTTCTGGCTGAGTATCTGCTAGATTAATTAAAACTTCACATTTATGCTACATTTTATTATTGCTACGTAATATTAAATAATTTTATAACTTTCCATGCTTGTGATTAGGAAATAATTTATATTTCTGCCTCTGTGAACTTGGGAATTATTAAAAGCACAGAAAGTATTTAGTAACAGTACTTTCCAAATAATTCATTTAAAAGGAGGAACCACTGGGCAGGCCACGGTGGCTCAGCAGGCAAGAATGATTGCTTGCCATGCCAGAGGACCCGGGTTCAACTCCCGGTACCTGCCCATGTGGAAAAAAAAAAAAAAAAAAGGAACCACTGAATTTGGTCAGTCTTATTATGAGTGGGATAATCAAGGTAAGGCTAGAGTGTGAGGACCCGTGGGTCATTTGTTACATATAGTTAGTTGTATATGCCATAATATAAATGTCAGCTGATGGTTTTGTGGTGATTCTATAACTTCATATTTTTGGCCAATTTTATTCATCCCTGTGTTCTTAGGAAGAATATTAGATTTTAGATTTTCCTTTGGGTCTCATGGTAATAGGGTGAGGCTGCATTATGTGCCCAATTTAGATTGTCCCTGACACAGAAATAATCTTTGCCACTGTGTATACCATTGAATTTTAGTGCATTATGAACTCTGGTAGGCATGAATATTGGTGTAATGATTTCACTCTGTAGTTCCAGAACTGCAGTGCATTTGTTTGTATTTTCCTTATAGATAAATGCTTCTTTTAAATTTTTGCTGAAAGCATAATATTTTCTGAATGAATCCTAAATGAGCCATACAGTTTTTTTTAAAAAAACAAATATTTCCTACTTGCCTTCTGTAGGTATTATCTCCTGAGAATCTTTTAAGTTGGGGCAAAAACTCAAAGAAGCAATGAAAGTTATCATTCACTTATTCTTTCTAGGAGTTTCTTTGAGTTGCTGCTGTTCTTTGGAAGAGATGAGTTTTATGAAGAGCCCTTAAAGGATATTCTTGGATCATTCCAGGTAAAACAGTTTACTACTTCGCATTTTGTCTACATTTAAAAGAGATCTTTAGTCTCTCCTTAAAAATAGTGTATTGGTTTTTTATAGCTTGTAAGTACTATTTGTTAAAGTTACAGTGCTTAGGATCCTATTAAACTGGCAGAAAAAAAATCTTTAAATTAATTTTAGCCATATTTCTAAGCAGTTCATAGCCAGGACCCCAAATCCACATTTTCCTGACCAGAGCCTGCTGCCACCACTTACGTAGATTCCTAAGCACATTCTGGGCAAATACTCACTTTCTGTTGCTGTAGGCTTTGGTCCAGTACCCCATGTAGATCTTAGCCCTGGTGAAAGAAGATTCTTAATCTAGAGTAGAAATACGCTATCTGTCCCATACCACTTTTTCCCTTGGCTAGATCCTGATTTTCTCATCTCTCAATAGCCTTCCCAAGTTAGGAGGCAGAAGATGTTTGTTGCAGCTGGTATATGAGAGGAAAGAGTAAATCCAGAAAGGAATGGCCAAAGATAAAGTTTCTCTCCTGTAGGTGCAAGAACATTTGGTCTTTTTACCATTTACATGGTAAGCTATACCTAGAACTGTGGCTCACCAATATGCATTGGTATTATCTTACTTGCACTTGTTCTCTAGGGTGGAGTAAAGTAAGGTATTCCTTGAGCTTCTCCTAGGGGTAAAGTATTCAGACAACATTTTTATTCCTGTGGCTGTGACAGAACAACTGTAGTTAACCAGGAGTAGTATTGCTGTCCACCTTGAGGAAAGAGGTCAGCAAAGTACAGAAATATTATGCAGTGCTTCTCTCACCCAGAATTTATATTTCATATTTATTGAAAGAGTTTTTAGGCTCAATTAGATTTTTAAGATGTTCACTCTTTTGTATACATTAAAGAGGAAAATTATAAGCAAAATTAATTGGCTGAGGTATATCTAAAATTTTTTCACATTCAGAATTTCACTTTGGAATTACTTTTCCACTCAGTCATTGATGTCTGTTTCTCTACATCATTTTGTCTTTAATGCCATCATAAGTATTGGTGATATAGCATTTCCTAAAAGAATTCATTAAAGAAATGAAAGTTTTGATGTTGGGCTTTTAAGTTAGTTTTATGGTTATACTGAACTAGCCAACTTTTAATTCCTGCTACAAGAGTGTTGCTAAATTAGTTTCATTTCCCACACCCTTCCTACAAACATTTGGTTCCCAAGGGTTAAGAGGGCTTGTATCTCTGGGGTTTTCTTCTGAGCCATCGAGATAACTTTCTGTAGGTTTACATGCTATTCCTTTTGATGTCATGCACAATGACAAGTACATCATGATCACCATCTAGCCAATATGAATTCTAAGAGAGGGCATTTAATATAAGATACATTCTCATTATGGAGGTGTAAAAATAGAGAAAAAGTATGCATCTTAGAATCAGTAAGATTAGGTACATTATATTGAACATTCCACTTCATCCATTCTTACCTTCAGCAAAAGAAATGCAAATATGTATTCTCATGGAGTTTACATTCTAATTCAAGTCTATATTGATGTATTTGAAACTTACTAATTATCCATTCCAGTTTCCCTTTGACACCTGTGTTCTTGGAAATTCATTCTTGAATTTTTCTCAGCAAATATTTATTGTGTACCCCCACAAGTGCTAGACAGTAATCCTTATGAAAACCATAGTAAACAAAACAGAAAAACCCTGCTATAATAGAATTTGTAGGGGCAGAAATCAAAACTATATCAGAGTATTTTAGAAAGTGACAAATGCTACAAAGAAAAATAAAGAGATAGGGAGTGCTAGCATGGTGGACTTGGGGAAGGAGATTTTAGTTTTAAATAGGATGGTCAAAGAATGCCTTACAGAGATGTCAGTCGAGTGCTGTCAGGGTATCACTGAAGTGTTTGGAATATATGAGAGACTGTATTTGTCTTCTTTGAAATGTGTGAAAACATAACATTTATGAAGGGATACATCTATTTTTTCTCTTGCAAACAGGGTTTCCCACAGTTATCAAAATAACCAATTCCTCAAGGGAGAGTTGATGGTTTTATACCCTTTTCTACTTCCTATTTTATAATCTGAATGTCTGTAATCCTGGCCAAATTCTGTTTTTTTTTTTTTAATTTAATATCTCTAATCCATTTCTGCCATTATGTTATTGTGGTTTCCTCCTCATTTAAAATTCTTTGAGCCTGTACCTTCTGCCTTATAGGTACATTTTCACCTTTTGTTCGTATTTCAGCTTTACCTGGATAATCCTCCTCCACTTAGTTTAACTACTGCTTTTGATACTTCCCGTATCTCTGCTCTTGGGGAACCCAGGAAGGGCCAATGTGTAGTCCATCCTGTATACCTGCCTGAAATCGTGTATTTGCTTGGCTTTGGAATGCTCCAAGATTTTGACTGACCTTTGATGATCCAATGAGAATCCCAATGTCATGTTTTGAAAACCTGTTTCCCTAAGTGGTTTATTTCTATCCATCTTTCATACAGATTTCACCTTTAACCAGTTTAAGATGATGCTGTTTCTCCTCTTTCATAAGCAGCATAGACACAGTGCTGTTCATACTTTAATGTACATAAAATTCACCTGGGCATCTTGTTAAAATGTACATTATAATTCAGTAGTTCTGGGGTGAGGCCTGACAGTTTGCATTTCTCACAAATTCCCATAATGCTGATGGTGCTGGTCCCTGGACTACACTTTGAGTGGCAAGGGACCAGCATTCTTTGATGGATTTGAGTTAACATCCTTCTTTTTCCCCTCATTTTCAGCTGTGAATGTCTAAGTTTTGCCACTCACTAGTTGTTATCCTAGGCAAGTTACATAATTTCAGTATCCATTTTGGACAAAAATTGACCTGCTGCACAGGGTCATTGTGAGAGCTAAATCAGAAAAATATTTGGTATCATTCCTAGCCGAGTAATAACACTCTTTAAGGCAGGCAGTACAAGCCTTACTAGTAAAAGGGTGGAGGCTCGGGAGTTAAACTGCTTGGACTTCTGTGTTTACAGAAAGACCAAAACCTAGCTCTTAAATTTATTCCATGAATTTCTGATCTCCTTAAAATCTAAGCCATTCAGGTAGAAAATTTTTAAGTCTTCTTATCCACTGACTACAATTTTTCTTCTGTCTTGCTGCAAAAGGAGACTTCATTCTAGAGCCAGAAGTTCCATTCATAGATTCTAAAATCTTTCTTTCTTAGCCCTTGGCTTCTGACCATTTTTCTTTCAATGTAAGAAAGTGACACATATTTCTTATATGAGGCACCTGCCCCAGTATTGTTTTTAAGCTGTTCATTTGGTGAACTTTGCTATAACCTGTAGTTGAATTCAGATTCTGGTTTCCCAATATCCTTTAATTCAATTAAGTCATATAGATTCTCCAGGAAATGTCAAAAACAATGTAAAATGAGGAAACAATTCTTTATGAATGCTAGAAACTAGAAAGAGGTTCTTATGCCAAATACTCAGTGATAAAATAGACTTGATGGATGGGCCAGACAATACTTGATTGACTCAATGTGATAAAATTGGTAAGTATTTGAAAGTATTTAAGAGAGATATTTTCCAGTGATATCCAGTAATACTTCACTCCCTCTTCCCAACAGCTTATAACAACAAGGGCTGGAGGAAGTAGATAATGAGACATTTGGTGAATGGCCAGTGTCATGCTTTTTAGTGCTTCTCAGATGTGCATCAGGTGTGCAGCCAAGTCCATGAAACAGGAATCCAGTGTGCCTCTGCATGATAGCAGTTCTTCCATTTAGAGTATGGGGACATGACCCAAACTAAATGTGGAAATAAGAAAGTTTTGTCAAAAGATGCGGGTATTTCCCACTACACCATCCTTCTTACTCCCTTCTGGGCCACTGATATAACAGTTAAACTGTAGTAAATATAAACGTTTCCCTTTTCTGTTTGTTTGGGCTTGAAGGATTCAGCAGGGCTCTATTCACCCTTTGACATAATGCACTCTTTTCCACATTGTAAGATGACCAACCATTATTACAAGTTACATGGAAAGATAAGATAGTTGGAAAAAAAGGATTTGTTATGTTCTTGTTGAGATTGAGTTCAAGGTTTCTTCCATGAAACTGGAAGTGAAATTGTGGAGAAAGCATAACCCCAAACAATGAATTGAGGTAACATATTATATTTATATAAAACTACTAAATTTAAAATGCATTGGAGCAGGCCACGTTGGCTCAACAGGCAGAGTTCTTACCTGCCATGCCGGAGACCCAGGTTCTATTCCTGGTGCCTGTCCATGCAAAAAAAAAAACAAAAAAAACGCATTGGAGGCAATTAATAACATATTAACTCCAGTAAAAAACAAATCAGTGAAGGCAGCAAGCTCCAGAAATTATTTTTTGACCCATAAGTATAAGAGATAAGTAATGAGGGAAAAAAGATAGATCTAATAACTCCTAAAGCAATTATAGAAAAACAACATAAAAGGAAGAAATAATAGTGTAGTAAATAAGGGGACAGTTTAGTTCTTCTAAGATGAGGAAGAATATAGGTACCATGTAAGAGTGATAAAAAGCAAGTTAAAAGCAGTTTTCAGTTTGGAGGATTAAAAAAAAAAGTTTCTACAAATGCAAGCCAATGTAGAACAAACAGGATTCCCACAAAGGGAAAAATAAAATCAGGCTGGTGATGAACTTTTCCTCCACAGTAACAAATGCCAGTATATAAACAATGTCTGTGGAGTTTTTTAAGGGAAAAAATTATGATTGGATAATATAGCAGCCAAACTCTATAGTTGACGAGAGAGAGCAAGTGAAATGCTTGCCAAAATATTTGCTAAACAAATTGATTACTTGTCTTTTATCAGGAAAACAAATACTCAAAAAGTATCCCAGATGATTCAGAAATGATCAGAGCACTTATGAATAAGGTTGTGTTGTTAACAGAATAAAAGAAATGGGATTGAGTTGTAGAAACAAGTAAATACTAGTAACCAGTTGTTAATATAGTTGTTCTGAAAATTCTATATATGTCAGCACCAATTCTGGAAAAAAAGAAAAAACATGTTGTAAAAAAAAGCACACACTGTAATCTGGAACTAAATTCTCTGATTACTAAAATCTCTTGATTGGATGGAGATGAAGATAAGGAAGAGTTATATATGATTATGGACATCTAAGTTGAAGTAACTCCCTAAAATAATGCTGTTCATTAGGGTAGTGATTGCAGGGGGAAGAGCAGGATACAGCAAAGAAAAAAGTTTCATTCTGGACACTGAGTTTTAAGTGTCTTTCAAATCTCCGATTATAAATGCCCAATATATGGTCAGATTCAGAGGTCTGTATCTTTATTTTCATAACCTTTTTGTCTTTTTAACCAAGAACATATATTATTTATAAATTAAGGGGAAACAGATGTTACAAAATAGTTTTTATTCAAAAAAAAAAGAGACCGTGGGATAGTGATCAAAGTTCCAAACAGTAATCTAAAAGCCTTACTTGCTAGAGTTCTGCAAGTTTTTTAATGAGTTCTACCTTGATCTTAAAAGACAGCTCCTTATCTCCATCCCTTATACAGGCAGACCTCAGAGATATTGTGGGTTCAGTTCCAGACCACTCCAGTAAAGCGAGTCACACAATTTTTCTGTTTTCCCAGTGCATATAAAAGTTATATACAGTATAATTTAAACTATACTGTAGTCTGTTAAGTGTGAAATAGCATTATGTCTAAGAAGAACAATGTGCATACCTTAATAAAAACATGACACAAAGTGAGCACATGCTGTTGGAAGAATGGTGCTAATAGACTTACTTGATATAGGATTGCCATAAACATTCAATTTGTAAAAAACAGTATCTGTGAAGCACAATAAAGCTAAGTGCAGTCTGTATATTTTAAGTCACAAACAGTTTCTGTTCAAACTAGAGGTAGGCCTTCATTAAGCTTTCTTTCCCTGGCGCTCCACCAAATTTTTAATCTGTCTTGGTCTTCTTTGGGGTAAGCTGGGGGAGAGAGTGCGAATAGGTAGGGGGATACTACCTCTGAAACAGGAGGGATCCCAAAGCTATCTTATTGCAAGAGTATTGTAGGAGAACAGCAAAAAATAATCACAAGTAATAGAGCCAAAAGAGAGGAGTCTTATTTAAGTGTTATGCCCACCCTGTTTCACTGGGGCAGGTATTGCTTTCTCCCAAGAAGTTTAGCATGTGTAGTCACACAAACCAGCAAACTACCAGATTTTATTTTTAGCTAAGAAGAAGTTTAGAATTGTTAACTTTCTCCTAAAACCTTCTTAAAATCTTGACTGTGGTCCCTCCCTAAAATACTTAGAGTACATGTCCCATAATTTAATTTGGCAAGGTTCTAGTCTTGGTATTCAAAATAATCTCTGTAGTACTGGCTATAAGACTTTTAAAGAAAACAAACACACAGCTTCATAACAAGTCATTTTGTGAGGAGCAGTTTTAACATTGTATTACCATATTTTCTCCTCAAACAGAAGTTCTCTGCTATCTTTGCTCAACTCCATATGGACTGCATATGATTTTCTCCCATCATTATCAAAGCACTAACCCTTAACCCCACCACCTACATTCTATCTGTGATTTAATAGTGTTTCTTTACTAGACTGTTACATCTGGCTGGCAGAGACTGACTTTCATCCCTGTGTCTCCAACACTTAGTAGTCTTAGTCCTTTCATATTGATTAAATTTTTGCCAGCACAAATGAAGGATGAGTAAGTCCACAGTCATTTCTATCTGATGTCTAGCCTTTTCTCTCTTTTTAAAAATTCCTTTCAGGATGAATCATTCTTACTGGATGTTAAAAAAAAGAAAATGCAATTGAGCATGTTGACAGAAATGGTTTACCTCATAGTCCTTTGGTTATCATTGTATACACTGAGATGGGGGACAAACATCAATAAATGTATTTATAGTTTGAACACAACAAGTATTTACTTGTGTATTCTACTTTGACAATGTGTAGGAAAAAGGGAAATTGAAATATGCTCAACTGAGAAAAGTTAAGGGAAGAGACTGCACTGTTCATAAACAAACATACTTGACAGTATACCATGTATTGAGCATGAAAAGGATTAATGTATCAGATTCTTAAATCATATTTTGTAAGGATTGTATTCCATAGGTTAATCTTGCTTTGAAATGAGTAAAGTTTTGATATTATTCCATTTGTATATTTTTGTGACTCACTACTTCAGAAATATTTTCACTTTGTGTTTTTTTAATCTTCTCTTTGAGAAAGATGGACACTTTACTTCGATTCAGCTGTTGAACTTGTGTGATTACTCTAAGGAGCTATAAATGATAGTTATTTCAAGCATAAAATTTATAATAGATAAACTTGAGACAGTTAAGTTCAAGGGGCCAAGAACATGCCTTCAAAATACAGGGTGGTCAGATTCAATAAATTGCATATTTTAGGAAAAGCCAGTAACTAACACATAGAATAGTAGTCGCCTCAAGAAAGGGTAAGTATTGTGCATCGATCGTTAAATACACCAAGTGTCCAACCATAAACAAAGAAGTCCCCTTTTTCTGAGCATCTTGGAATCCAGTGTTGTCAAACACGGGCATGTAATTGTAATTGCCTTCAAAATCAGTGTTGGGATTACCACTTTGAAACTAGTTCTGAAAGCACATCAGGGTTAATGAGACATTCATTGTTTACTGAAAACTGAGTCAGTGGAATCCTAATACATAATGACTAGAATTATTAGCATATTAGTGTTTGGAACAGTGTATGAAAATATTAACATCATAGAAAATTTAAACTATAAAGAACTTTACAGAGCACTAAATCTAATCTCATTTCTTAATAAATGATAAAATTGAGGACCAGATTAATTCATTCAACAGTATTAGAGATTAACTAACTCCCAGTTTGTAGAATTAGCCAGAACTGTGACCTGTTTTCTTTATTAACTTCAGTGTTTTTTGTACAGAATAAAATTGTGTATCTACTTTTGAATGTGGAAAACCTGTGCTCATATCTTGCATAAACCTTCAGTCTGCGTCAGGGCCTGTGTTCTAACAGATTAGAACTCTAACAGTAGTGCTCTGGTGGCCATGTTACTCACTATTTCCATTACTTGTTTAGTGTTACTGGTAGAGTTAAGCTTACATTAGCATGGCAACAACCAGCTGATTTTTAAATTTGACTATGCTCCCATTTGATGATTTTAGTGTAGTTATGATTGACTTCCCCTTGAAATAAAATTGATGAAAATGTAATCAGTCTTATTAACAGGGAACAACTATTTATATATATGTTTTTTAAAAGGCCCCCAAAGGGCCTCTCCAATGAGTCATATACATTTACAGAGCTTTAGTTATTTTAAAAAATCAAAGGTATGTATAACTTGCTAGGCATTCATGGTTTTAAAATTTTGAGACTGGGAGTCACCTTAGAAAGTTTTTAATCCACTTCCTTTATTTTAAAGATCAGAAAAATAAGCTCCAGTAGAGTTGAAGAGGTTTACAGAAGCAGAATGAAGGGGCCTAAGTCTTACTCCCAACCCAGCATCCTTTCCAGAATGCTGTATATTCCCTAATTTATTATATGTAATGATATAAACATGTATGTGTCATGATGTATATGACAAAAGAAGAGGTTTAAAGAAATATTTTATTTGTATCACTATTTTAAGGGCTGCATGGTTACTTGAAAGCCTTTGAAAACTTACTGGGGGAAAGGGAGGGAACGGGGATGAAGAAACTTTAATTTGTTTAACTAAGTGACAGCCGATGCAGGCCTAGATTAGCGTGGTAGCCATGGAAATAGCTATAAAGCAGATCAAGAGATGTTAAAGAAAATTGACATGACATTAGGATCATTAGAGGAAGAAGATGAGTTTTATATTTGTCCCCGATACAAACATAAAAACAAATAGTACCTTGGACTAGGAGTCACCAGACCTCTAATCTTATGCCATACAATTTTATTTTAAAAGTTTAAGAACATAATTCCAATATGTATATATTTATTATTTATGAATCTGTACTAATATTATGTACATTATGAAACATAAAATACATTTCTAAAGGATAAAAGTAAGGTTTTTAGCAGCATAAGAATTTTTGAAAATAGTATGATTGAATATGCTTATTTATTTTTCAAAATTTTTAACACTTTCATATAGTGATTCAAAGTCTGGATGTTAAGTTCAGTTTATTTTAATGCATGGTTTTCATATCTGTCATAGGTGAAAAAGATAGGTTTGGTAGATCCAAATGGAAGAATTTTCTAAATTATAATACTCAATTTTGCCTTCCAGATATGCAGAGGGTATTGTTGAAATTTCAGTACTAAGTTTTTGAAAGCATTTCCTTGAATACTAATCATTTTTTTAAAATCAAGTCAAAACTCATTGAATGCTCGTTATAAGAAGTTTTAAATAGGAAGTTTTTAAAAAATATATGAGCATTATAGGTGACACATTATTATTATTATTATTATTTCTTGCAATAGCAGTCATGTAATGATGTGCTTCCAAACTTAATTTTAAATGATTTTTTCCATAAGGACTTTCTTTGGAAAGCAGTAACTTTTTCATTTTTACATTGTGCCCTTTACTTTAAATGAGCAGATAGAGAATTTTATTTTTCCTAAAAACATTAGGTAAATGCCCCTCAAAAACTTATCACAGAAAAGGATAGCAAGTTTGGGATAACTGTCTTTTTGTAAAAGAAAAAATGTGTGTACATTTTACAACTCTTTAAAGGGCTTTGCCATAAAATAACCAGTGAAAATGTGATAATAAAAGTACCATGATCATTCTCATCTTATTTCAAAATATAGTAAAAAATTTACTATATTTAAAGGCTTTGTTTTTATAAAATTAACTACATCGAAGACCTTTTACATTTTTGCTTCTACTTGCTGCAGTAGCTTGCTTTTGAAAGAATTTGATGTGGTACAGCATAACTTTATTCTGAAATCTTGACACAGATTCCATAAACCCTGTTTTAATTAAATAAGTTATTTTATTACTGAGAATATATCTTCTCTGGAACACCTTTCCTTTCCTAGCTCTGTCTGAAGGAAAACAGCCTATTGTGTTCCTCAACTACCTGTTAAGTAAGACATCAGTAGTTAAGATGACTGATAGTGCAGGACCCTCTTATGCAGTAGATTTGCAAAACTGCAAGAGAAAGAACTGTGTTTCTTATGAATTGAGGTAGCTAGTGGAGGCTTCTTGGGGAAAGTGGGACAGGCAAGATAGGATTCAAATAGATTTACAGGAAGTTCTAGGAGAAAGTTTATGACATGACAAAAGGCATAGGTGGGAAAATACAAGGTGAGTTTGAAAGACACGGAAGAGACCAGGCAGGCAAAAAGATTCATGATGTGCAGGAAGTGAACAAGGTCAGAATAGTTAGATAGGCGCTGATTACAGAGCTCTCTAATACCTGGTTGAGGCACTGAAACGTTCATACTGTTGTAAGTTGCTGAAGGTTTCATTCAGATCAACCTGTGTGAAATGGCCAGAAGGGCTTCACAGACACATATAGTGGCCTCCCTAAAATGGGAACCAGCTCAGGAAATAGACGTTTTTCCTTCTGGTGCAGAACATTAAACCCACTCCACAGTGGGTCCTGAAAGAAGAGTGAGGGGTAAGGGGTTGTTTCTTTCCACCTATGGAAAAGACATAAGGTTGGATGGCGAGTATCTGAGGGGATATATTTAGCACAAGGCAGTGGGTATCAATAATCCTTTATTGATGACTTAAAGGATTAAGATACAAGTCCAATTTTAAACATCATTTAAGTAAACATCCTAAAAGAATACTATATGTATATACTTGAGGAGAGATTAGTTGTGAATTCTAAAGTGAAAGGGCTTCTTTATTCATTTTAGAGGCTTTTAAATTGAATAACAGCCAAACAAAAACCACCATATTATTTAGGGAAGGAGAAACCAAGGCACTTTTTTGAACTATTTGTTCTCTTTTATGCTCTGCTTTTTAAAATAGGCCAGAATGAAATCTATTTCCCATCCAGAACTATTTTCCACAGCAGTGGTCTCCAAAATATGGTATATTTGATCCAAGAAGTGCACATGTAAAAATTACTAGCACTTCCATTTATAATCAGTTTTTATCTTAGAAAAATGAAGTTGATTTTTAATATGAGAACTGGCAGGAGTACATGTATATAATTTATAATATAGACCCTTATTAGGAGTACACACTAAATATGGGAGGTGCAGTCAATAAAGTTACCCAAAGTTGCCTGTAGGGGTTGTTAAATATACAGATTACCAGGGCTTTCCCCTAAAAAGTCTGATTCAGTGGGTGTGAATTTGGACCGGGAAATTTAGTTTTTAATGAGAGGTCCATGTGTTCTTTATCTTCATCCAAGTTTAGGAAATAGACAGTAGACCTGCTTCACCATATCCTGGTTCAGGCCTAAGTCCAGGACCAAGTTCACCATTCAGTTTGTGAACTGTGTGATTGGTCCCTCATCTATACTTAGATAGCTAGAAAGATGGAATAAAAGGAGCAGACCTAGGCCCTATAGTGATAAGAAAATACATATTTTTCTTTGATTGGACCAAAAGTCATCTTACAGTAGTTGAATTTTAGGGCCAGCAATATGTATATTTAGAATAATTTTGGAGTTTATTTACCTTGAGGTTTGAAATTGATGACCATTTTCAACAATGAAGGTATTGCCAATAGATGCTTAGTATGTGCCAGGTATATTTAAAAAATCATGGCTGATCAATAACTTTATTCCTTATAATTATGAATGCTATACCATTCTAACATGTGGATATTTAGAAATTAATTTTATGCTAAGGCATTGGGTGTCCTAAAATAAAATGTTTATTCAAAATGTTAAAAAAAAACACTAGAATAATAGTGAACATTTATTGAGTGCTTACTATGTGCCTACCACTGTCTCAAGCACTTTCTAATAATATAGTATATTATTTAATCCTCACAACAATCCTATGAATTAGGTGGTGTTAGTTTTCATTTTCCAGATGAGTTAACTGAAATAGCGCAGAGAGGTTAAGTAACTTGCCCATTGTTTGTAGAGTTTTTGTTTGCTTGCTTGGGAACCCCCTAATTAACTTTTAGAAGAAACTTCTTTTCGTAATGCTTTGGTTATTTTTTGACTTAATCATTCTTTATTCTGAAACTTGATTTCTTCTACCACCTTGTTCCTTTATAAAACAAATAGAACTTCCTTGTTTAGATTATGAATTCTGACAAGGAATACAAAGTGGCATATAGTAATCACTATTAGTAGTCTAAGCTGGAACATTCAAATGATGGAAGAATAAGAAAATTTAATGAAAGACTGTTTATTCCCCCACTTTGTATATGTAGTCCATTGATTCATTTGATAAGGAAAATGTTATAAAGATAATACTTTTTATCCTGAAGCTTTACTTTATAAATGCTATATATTTGTGATAGCTGAGGGATTTTTTTAAGCACAGAGCGAAACTCTGGCAATTATTTGTATTTTGATATTCAGTTAACATTCACATTTTTAAGATTATCAATTTCAAAATCTAGTTTTTCCTTAAGATTTCAAGTCCAACTTACACAATTTGTGTTTACTTAAGAAATCTCTTCATATCTTCACTAGGCTATTAATGTACAATTATCTTTTAAAATTGTCAAATAAATTCCCTGAACATTAAAAAAATGAATACCTAACTCAAAAAGGCAAAATCCAAACAATTCTTGAATATCTAAATTTAATAAATCAGATTTATAAATTCAGGAAACCAAGTTCTCCTAAATATTAGATACTGTTTACAAATTTCTGTTAACCTATTTCATACTATAATCACAACTCTAAGATAGCAGATTCTCTAAAAACACTTCAAACATCTTAAAAATAAACCAGAAGATGCATAGACCAATTATCACAGTTATTACCCAAATTATCAATATGTTTTTCTTAAACCTTATGCAAAGTGTTCATACTATAGGTTAGATTCATCTTTTCAGCTTTTCATTTCTTCATTCCAAGACTACCTAGAATTATCATCTCTGTCCTTTTTCTACAACTAAGATTATACCTTTGGGATCAAGGCAGGGGAGCTTGTGTCTACCTGCCAAGACCAGAGTCTGTATACTGAGCAAGGAGTCACTGCACTCTTCTTATTGTCAGGCTCTTGTCTGATGTAGTTAAAGGAACTTTATGAGCCCTTGTGTAAATTTAACTGAACATTTAAGTTTCAGTTTTTTGCAACCTGGTTCTTTTCCTAGAAATGATGTATCCCTTAAGTTTTTTTCCCCCCTTAGGTTACACTTTATCCCTGATATGATGGGATTTTGTAAATTTAGTTATGTTCATACTGTGTAACCTTTGGCATTAAAGCCTATTTGTGTACTAATAGGGTTCTGACGCCCTACTTAGGTTACAATTGTAACCCATTCTCTTTCATAACTTACTAGCTGCCTCACTGACCATCAGTCATTTTGTTGACAATGATGATCAAGTTTAGTTTTTAACCCCTTTAAATTCACAAAGCCAAAATGATTTTTCTCTCCTAGGAATGCCAGAATCACCTCCGCAGATATGGAAATGTGAATCTGGAACTGGTGACTCGAATCATTAGAGATGGTGGCCCATGGGAAGATCCAGTGTTGCAAGCTGTTCTTAAAGCCCAGCCAGCATCTCAGGAGATAGGTACTTCAGGAGATTCAAAATTAAAACCAGTATTTTTGAGAAGCAAATATAATTTCATTTTATAACTAGAGCAGTAATAGTGATTTTTAAAAATTTTATTTTATAATACTGAATAATGGAGTAATGTACTTTCACATGAAGTGTGTTTAATTGGTTATACTAACTGGGCCCAAGAGTGATTTTTTGCTGTCAGATTAAGGATGTTTATTTCTAATTAATGGAAATTTAGAGTGTCAACACATGTTTTCCAGATGTTACTTATTGGGAGTTTGATTTTGTCACTTCAATTATATTTCCCACATCTCTGAAATAGGACCATGTTTTTTTTTTTAAACAGAACAAAAAACCCTGCTTTTTCATAAAAGCACATGAATTCTCCCTTAGATATGTGAGGGAATACTTCAATTTTGGTTACCACTGCTGCATATCCTACACTTAGTCCAGTGCCTGGTTCAGAGTAGGCACTTACTGTAATTATCTGTTGAATGAATGAATGACCATAAGATGAATACATGAGTGAATGAGTAACTAATTGAATGAATAAATAAATTTTAATTCCATTTAATCTAGAACAGTATTTTCAAACTTCATTCATTAATAGAAGTTAAGTTTCAACCTCCATACTTTGATATTATGTACTGTCAAACCCAGATCTATAGTAGCCTCTAATGGGTCAAAATTTCCTTTTGCTTGGAGGAGGCTCCGCCAACTGCTTCTAGGCAGTTCTTTTTAAAAATGTTTCCCATATTATTCCTGAGTCCCAGAACAACTTAGAACTACCAAAACTTAAAAGGTAAAGCTCAGTAGTAGTGGATGATCACCAAAATGTGGAGAACATTTGAAAGTGCAGGGAGAGCTTACGGGGTACAGTTGTGAGACAGTCAAAGGGAAAAGTTAAGACCTCCCAGTCCTACAACCACTTATACCTTGGTCTGATGAGAGAGACACTTGACACCAAAGAGAGTGGTTTGTAGGTGAGGATCTTTTTATTTGTCCACAGGTGAACTGTGAGTAGATGTGAGTGGAGAAGGGCTGTGATTCTGGGCTTCAGAGCAAGCAGGCGCCAGATACAAGTTTGGAGGACTATACCATAAATGAAACAAGGTGAAGAAAGAAATAGGACCAGAAGTAGTGCAAAGAGTTGGGACAAGACTAGAAGAAGGCTGAGAGACATGGCAGTTGTATGGAGTATCCAAAGGACATAAAGGAGGCTGGGTCTCTAAAAGGGATTAAGAAGGTAAAAAGGGAAGAACCTGGAACTGAGGCAGTAGAGTTGAATTACTGAGAAAAATTATAAAGAGCCAGATATATGGAGGCAAAGATGACAGACTGTAATAAGCCATCAGGAGACTGGGAAAATGGCCATTTGGCAGCACAAAGGGATAGGAGCTACACTAAGATAAAGCTTCAAAAGGAGTGAGGATAGGAGAGAAGAAAACTTGGGCTTTTAGGGGGACCTTTTAGGCTTCTTAAGTAAGAGCTAGAACAAATTTGTTACAGTGGGTTGGCCTGACGCTGGTGGCCCATTAGGCTGAAAATCATATTAAAATAAAAAATACTCCTTTCATATTTATATTTGCATAGTTCACTTTGGAAAATCTAGAGCCTCATTAATATGGGTGACTAGTTAGTGATAATTAGGATAAAACCAGGCTGAAGTTTATTTATGTAGCAAATATACAAAGCAGTGTTTGCTTATCATATAATACAAACAGAATTGCAAGGCAAATGTTTAATCCCAAATAAAATATCACTTATAAACATTTTAGAAGCTACTTAATAAACATATACAAGTAATTAATAAAACTGTTGGATCCAAAATCATAAAATACAGATTCTATTCATGCTCTGCCACTTACTAATTCTTTGTCCTTGGGCAAGTCATTTGACCTCTCTGAGACAGTTTTTTGATCCATAAAATAAGTATTATAATACCTGTCATAAGGTTGTTGTTAGGTCTAAATAAACTTATGTAAAGATGTTTATATATTTTTAAACTGGTAAAAATAAGTATTAATTAGTAATAATTCTTAATGCCATTTGAGCATTTGAAGCAGTCCTATTTGGTACCGTTTAAACTTAATTTTCTTCTGAAGAGTAATGAAATATATTTCTTTTGTGATTCAACTTTTCATTAATTCTGATTTACTTTCTTTATAATCTGAATTTAAGTGGTTTAATATGACAAATTAGGATTCAGTCTTCTAATTTTACAGTAATGAAAATACTCGGCAGTAAGACAAAGTATACAATTTTAGACTAGAAAGGAATTTCAGACCCCATGTTATTTAAACCATTTTAACATATTAGTGAAAGGAAGTAGAAGAAAAATTCAGCTTTTATTATTTTTGACTTAAGCTTTTTATAATAAGAAATAAAATATTTCTTGAGCACTTTTTTGGTGTAGTTTTTATTTTCTTTTTCCAACCATATAACAGAATATTCTTTTAAAAAAACTCCAACTAAGGAAAATTTTATTTAATTATTATAATTAGCTAATCTAATCTGATACCATATAAATGATAAAGTTCCAAACAGCAAAGTTTGAGGGACTCTTTTCTTGAGAGTAATATAGTCTGTTTTCTTTTTAATATAGTGAACAAATATTTAAGTTCTGAAAATCCACTGTTCTTTGAACTGCGTGCCAGATACCTAATTGCATGTGAACGCATACCAGAAGCAATGGCTCTCATTAAGTCTTGTATAAATCACCCAGAAATCAGTAAAGATTTATACTTCTATCAAGCACTCTTCACATGTCTGTTTATGTCACCTGTAGAAGATCAGCTATTCCGGGAGGTATTGTTTGAGACTGTTTTTACCTAATAACCATTTTAACCTCACATGAAAGAAAATATCACTCATTCTTGCTCTTAAATTCCTTTTACAATATTCTTGTAAGTTTTAAGATTACATTACCATCTAAGTTTTTTCTTTTGGGGGCTATTCTTTAAATTCTTGTTGAATTAGACATAAACTAATTTAACAAATGAAGAAATTAAATTTTACCCTTAACATTTGTTGTTGAGCTTTTGGTGTGACTGAGAAATCAGATAAAAACTTGAGATTTTTGCCTTTTAAATAAAGTGCTAAGAAATTAAATGCTCATGTTTGTTATTTTGAATTTTTTTTTTAAGATGAAAGAATTAATCTTTTCCTGATATGGCCATCTCCCCTACTTACCTATAGGTTGGGGACATTAAATGAGATTAAAAGGAGTCAGTATGAACTATAGGTGCTATACTGTGAAACTATGAAAATATTTCTATACAATTCATCATTGTTTTTGTAAAGAAACCAGAAATCTAATTACTTCCTTCTGAGGGTCTGTTCTAAACATTTATTGCAACTAGCTTTTTCTATACTTTTAATAAGAACTGATTTTTCTTTTCCTCTTATAGTATTTATTGAAAACTGATTGTAAGAGTGGAATTGATATCATCTGTAACACTGAAAAAGAAGGCAAGACTATGTTAGCTTTGCAACTCTGTGAATCCTTTCTTATTCCACAGCTCCAGAATGGGGATATGTACTGTATCTGGTAAGTGTTCTTAATACAAAAATTGAGGTGGTATGATGGGCAACCAGAAGAATTGATTAGCAGAGTTTGAACTTTAAATATTTTTTTAAAGTTATATAAAACAATTAATAGTCACTATATATATTTTTTGTAACTGTGCAAGGAACAATAGTAGGTTCTAGAAGCTAGAAATACTAAAAGGAAAATGATCATGTACCAGCTGACTAGTATACATGGTTAAGGTGTGTGTATTATAAAGAAACAATTGTTTGAAATTATTTTTTTTTAATTTGGAGTGTTAATTCTTTAAAATATTTTTAAAAATAAGATAATTTGTTGGTAGGATATATGAAGCAGCAGGTTTATAAGCAACCATATAATTTAGAAAGTGGTATGAGAAAGTTTTAAATATCTACCTTTCAGGTGCTGTTAGGTAAAATTATGAGCAACACACACATAATTACACAACACCTATCACTGACATTCCATTAATTCTTTTTTTTTGGCTTAAACAAAAAACATTTATTGTCTCATAGTTCTTTTTTTTAAATTTATTTTATATATTAAACATACCAGCATACACACACAAACATTCTTATGATATGATCATTCCATCCTACATATATAATCAGTAATTCACAATATCATCACACAGTTGTATATTTATCATCATGATCATTTCTTAGAACATTTGCATCAATTCAGAAAAAGAAAACAGAAAAAAATTCATATGTACCATACTCCTTACCCCTCCCTTTCATTGATCACTAGGCATTTCAATCTACTAAATTTAACATTTGTTCCCCCTATTATTTATGTTTTTTAATCCATATGTTTTACTCGTCTTCAATAAGGTAAATGAGGGGCATCAGACACAAGGTTTCACAATCACAGTCACATCGTGAAAGCTATATCATTATACAATCATCTTCAAGAAACATGGCTACTGGAACACAGCTCTACATTTTCAGGCAGTTCCCTCCAGCCTCTCCATTACATCTAAAAAAGGGTGATACCTATTTAATGTGTAAGAATACCTCCAGGATAATCTCTTGACTCTGTTTAGAATTTCTCAGTCATTGACACTTAAATTTGTCTCATTTTGCTCTTCCCCCTTTTGGTCGAGAAGGTTTTCTCAATCCCTTGATGCTGAGTCCCAGCTCATTCTAGGATTTCTGACCCATGTTGCCAGGAAGGTCCACACCCCTAGGAGTCATGTCCTATGTAGAGAGGGGGTAGGGCAGCAAGTTTGCTTGTTGTGTTGAGAGAGGCCACATCTGAGCAACAAAAGAGGTTCTCTTGGGGTAACTCTTAGGCCTAATTTTAAGTAGGCTTAGCCTATCCTTTGCAGGCTTGAGTTTCATATGAACAAACCCCAAGATTGGGGGCTCAACCTATTGCTTTGGTTGTCCCCATTGCTTGTGAGAATACCAGGAATTCTCCACTTGGGGAAGTTGAATTTTCCCCCTTTCACACCATTCCCCCAAGGGGACTTTGTACGCAAATACTTTTTTACTCACTGTTCAAATCACTCTTGGATTTATTGAGGCATCACTCTGGACAAACCTACAAAATCTCATGCCCTACTCAAGGTTCCATGTACTTACGGTGTTCAATTAAGTTGTGCACATAAGTTATATTAAGAAATGCACTCGTCAAAATATAAATTTTGTACCAAATAAACATTTTTTTCTTTAGTCTCATACATAAGTTAAAGTTTTGAAATATTAATTACCATCTATTTTCAACACCCTAAAGTATTGACTTTCCTTTGTTCTTCCTCATGCAAAAACATTTTAAATTTGTACATTTAGTCACTATCATTTTATAATCTAGGCATGTCTAGATTATACCATCTCAGTCTTTATTGTCTGTCTTTTCCATTAATTCTTAAGGGTTTAGTCTTAAGGGAAAACTGGGTTTCAATTGACAACCATAATCTGAAATAATAATGGGCTATAAAATTTTTTTTATCAATCAATGCTTTTGAATTTTAAAGCGATATTGAAAATAATAGCCTTGTACTTGGAAGGAAGATTTAAAGATAAATTCATTCATTATTCTTGTTTCATAGATTAAAATCTTCAGATTCAGAGAGTCAAATAGCTAATTATTAGTAAAGTAGGGTCTAGAAAAAAATAAACTTGTCTTCTAAGGTAGTACAGTTTAAGTTAGGTAATGCTAAATTTTATTCAAAAGCACACCCACCACTGATATTGGAATTACAAATGGAGGAGAGGGATTCAGGAAGTGATAGTAGAGCTTACACTTTAAATAGTTCTCAAAGTATTAGCATTTTTTAATACTGTAGTTTTCCTGAAAGGGATTATAGTATGGCATTATAGTAGATCTTTTCCTACAGATAGAGAAATGTTTTCTGCCCCTTTGCTATATATTACAGCACTTAAACAGAGCATGTTTAGTTTTTTTCATTTTTATATACTTAGAAGTAAACTGAAATTGGTAGAAAATAAAACTACACAAGAAAATGTATTTTATTCTTATTCTCTTTTCTTTGCCAGACAATTTCTGCTCTTTAGAGGGGAACCTTAAAAATAGAATAGTGCCTATGTTCCTGCTCCAGGCCACCACCATCTTCTATGAATAGAAACTAGGTGTGTTATTCTAGCTGCCTGTCCAGGAAGGAGCCCTTAGCCTGTTTTTTTCCTTTCCTTTTTGAGTATGCTGGTTCTTTTGGCATGCTCTCTTATTCTTCTTTCTTTCTTCTATATTTATATAAGTCCTTGAGTCCTTTTTCTTCTAAAAGTTGATATTCACCATAACTTGAAGAGCTGAATTCTTTTCTTCTTTTCAAAGGTCTTTGGTCTCTGTTCTATCATGGGTCTTTCCCTATGAGCCAGTGGTCATTCATCATCCTTCTCTGGCAACAGAACGTTTTGCCACAAGTAGGGTTTTGCTTTTCATTTCAGATCAGTGGGGCAAGCTCCTAACCCCATTTCTCTTTCACCATTACTAATAATAAAAATAAAAAAAATAATAGCAGCTGCTAATATTTTCTGAATACATCCTTTATTCTGTGTTTTATACATGCATTATTTCATTTAATCCAACAATATATAGGGAGTAGATGGGCTATTATTATGCCAGGTCCTTCAACTGATAAATGGTGGAGGCCAGGGTTTAAACCCAGGCAGCCTGCACAGCCTCTGCTATTAAACATTATTTACTATAAATGGGTCAGGTTTGAAAAAATCTTGGTTGTACAGATCATTGTAGACTCTTTTACAATCTATTCACAACGATTGGATAACTTTAGAGACCTTTCTTAGCTACCTGGGAAAACATGTTTGTACACTGGATATGAACTGTGTTGTTTTCTAAAAGACCCTGTTTGACTAAAAGAGATTGTAAAATTCGTTAAGCCTGCCTGTGGTGGTCTGAAGCTGTATGTACCTCAGAAAAACATATTCTTAAATCTAATCCATTCCTGTGGATATAAACCCAGTGTAAGTAGGATGTTCTGATGAGGCTACTTTAGTTAAGGTGTGAAACACCTCATCAAGATGGGTCTTAATTCTGTTACTGTTAGTCCTTTATAAAAGAATGAAATTCAGACATAAGAGAAAGAAAGCCATAGGAGGCAAGAAGCTGAAGCGAGAAGAGAAGGGAGAGACCAGTAGATGCTGCCATGTGGCTTGCCATGTGACAGAAAAACCAAGGACCACCAGCAGCCAGTCTTCAGGAAGAAAACATCGCCTTGATAATGCTTTGATATGGACATTTTTCTCTCCTCAAAACCATGAGCAAATATATTCCCACTGTTTAACCCCAACCCATTTGACAGTATTGGCTTTGAACAGTTTAGAAAACTGAAACAGGTTTTGGTAACAGGAGAGTGACTGCTACTATTGCAAATACCAAAAATGTTGAAACAGCTTTGGATTTGGGGAATGGTTAGAGGGTGGAAGAATTGTGAGGCACTTGAAAGAAAAGGCTTACATTGCTCTGACAAGACTGTAGAAATATGGATGCTAAAGGTACTTCTCATGAGGCCTTAGAAGAAAAGGTTGAATGTGTTGTTGCAAACTGGTGGAAAGGCAATCCTTGTTTTAAAATGCCAAGAACTTGGAAAAATTGATCTCTGATGTCAGATGGAAGTCAGAACTTAAAAGTGATGACGTTGGATATTCAGTTGTAGAGCTTTCCAAGCTAACTATGGAAAGTGCAGCCTGCTTTTATCCTTGCAGCTTTTATAGTAAAATGCAAGAGGAAAGTGATAAGCTGACGGCTAAACTCCTAGACATACACACACACAAAACAGAAATTGATGGTTTGGAAAATTCTGAGTTTCTGGAAACTGAGACCCCAGAGAATAGTACTCCATCTAAGGGCTTAATTGAACGTGGAACCAGTCAGCCGTTTCAGTAGAAGTCAGGATTGGAGATACAGTTACCCAGGAAGGATCTGTGGAAAGTCCCACTATCTGACAGTTTGGAGCCCCTGTATACTATGTGCAAAACTTAAAAGTGTTTTGCAAGATCTATATGAACAGATCCACTGTCAGTCTGGAATAAAAGTTAAAAAAAAGGTACAGATTGAAGGAAAAATCACTTCAAGGGCAGAATCATGGAGGCTGAAGTCTGAACCATCTCGGACCAAAAGAATGGTCCATCCATATGTGTGAAAAGGGTGAGTCTTTCTGGGTGCCTAGAAGGGTGGGATCCCTTCATCCCATTGTTTGGGGAGAATGCTGCCATCCCAGTGTTCTGAGGGGGTGGAGCCTTTGCCATGGGGGTTGTGGAGAGTTTGGCTGCCACTCCAATGCTTGGAGAGGGTGGAGCCTTCAGCCCAGTGTTCCTGTAGAGTATGGCCACTGTGTATGTAGTTGGAAGGGGTGGGGCTGCCACTTCATCGGACTTAGAGGACAAAATGTAATTCCATTATATGACTCTTAGGGCTTGAAATAATGGAGTATGCCCTGCAGGGTTTCAGAATTGTTTGAAACCTATAACTTGTTTTTCTCCATTTTCTCTCTATGGGAATGGAAATGTTTATCTTATGTCTATCCCTCCATTGTATATTGGAAGCAGATAACTTGTTCTCTAGATTTCATGGGTCCACAATGGAAATTGGGTCTCAGGAGAGACTTTGATGAGACTTTGTATTAAGCATAGTTTCTGAAATGACTTAAGGCTTTTGGGATATTGTGATGGAATGGATGTATTCTGCATGTACAAAGAACGTATCTTTTCTGGGGTTCATATGGTAGAGTGTGGTGGTTTGAAGATGAATGTACCCCAGAAAAACATGTTCTTAAATGTAATTCATTAATACGTTAGTAGGATCTACTGTTGAGGCTACTTCAGGTAAGGTGTGAACCACGTCATCCATAATGGTTCTTAATTCTATTACTAGAGTCTTTTATAAGAGAATGAAATTCTAACATGAGTGAGTTAAGCCACAGTAGGCAAGAAGCTGAACCCGGAAGAGAAGGGACAGACTAGCAAATGCTGCCATGTGGCTTGACATGTGACAGTCTGATTTGTATGTGTCTTGGAGTGGGTCTATTTGGATTTATTCTGTTTGGAATCTACTGTGCTTCTTGGATCTGCATATTTATCTGCATATTTATGTCTTTATTATTAAAGAGCTGGCAACTTTTCAGCTGTTATTTCCTCAGATATTCTGTCTGTATTTTTTCCCTCTTCTTCTCTTTCTGGGACATCTGTGACACAGATATTTGTGTGCTTCATGTTATCAATCATTTCCCTGAGACACCATTCAAATCTTTATTGTGTTTGCTCTATCTGTTTTGTCTGTTTGAATTCGGATGCTTTATCTTCTAGCTAGCTAATCCTCTTTTCTGCCTCTTCAAAACTGCTATTGTGTGTCTCTAGTGTATTTTTATCTATTGTGTCGTTCATTTCCATAAGACCTGATATTTTTATTTGTATGCTTTCACATTCTTTATATCACCAAGTGTTAATATCCTTTACCTCTTTAGCCATCTCCTTGAATTGATTTAGGAGATCTGTTTGAACATCCTTGATTAGTTCCAAATTCTGTATATCCTCTGACTTTTAAATTTGTTCCTTTGTCTGGGTCATATATTTTTGAGTCTTAGTTTAGCTCATGATTTTTTGCTGGTATCTGGGCATCTTATTATTTTATGGATTTATACTAAAGGTTGGTTTCTCTCTTGTCTTGGATTTTGTTTATTGGGTTTATGTTAAAGCTCTTCTTTGACAGTTGTTTCATCAGTATTTCCCATCCAAAACCAGGCCAAATACTCATGGAGGGGGCACAGACCAGATCTAAAGTACCCTGAAAGAGGTCAGAAAAGACTTCAAAAAGTCTTTTTTTCCCATTCTACATCACTAAGCTGCACTTTCTCGCCTGCCCAGCAGACAGTGTTCTTTGGCAACCTTTTACCCTGAGTGCTATAATTATGACCCTATGCCATTCTGGCCTCTGACGTGGTAAAAACAATGGTCCCCACTGGCGTCTGACAAGGAACGCCTAGAACTGTAGGATCCCACATTCTGTATTTGGCAGCCAATATCTGACTCAGTATTGACCTGTATCTCCCTCTGAACTTTGGCCGTAGGACTCCCGTGGCTGTTCCAGCCTCCAGCAGCCCTCCAGGCAAGGATCCAACCATGTTGTTGCTTCCCTTGAGGGTAGGGGATGGGCACCAGGAGCTGTGGATGGAATTATTCACAGTCTCTGACCACAGTTTCTCAGTCTCTTCATCCTACACTTCCTTGGATATTATACAGAACTGTCCTGGTCTCTGGAGCCCTGAACAGTTGATCGGAGAGTTTCTGTTGTCTGCTGGCTGCTCTGGGGAGAGTTGTAGGTTTTGCAGCTTCCTCCCTATGCCTCCATTTTCCTGGAAATTCCCTGTTATTTTAAATAATTATTTGCATAATATTAAGTGAACATCTCTCCCATGACTTCCAACTAGCATTTTCTTTCTTTAAGTCTATTGAAGAGTTATGCCATGTCTTAAACATAGCTCACCTGTTCCCTTTTTCTATCCACAATCCTTTGTTTGTATAATACCCTTTATATAGAATTTTACCACCATCTTTTATCTTATTTCATGTCTACAGTTTCTCTTGAGATATTCTCAAAACTCATTTCCTCAAGACGCTTCCTCTACTTACTTTCAGCATTTAGGAGGAGATTAGTCACTATTAAAATACCCAGTATATACCAGATATTTCACATAGGTGCTTTCACTTATCTTTTCACTGTTAAGATACTAGATAAGAATAATCCCCACTTTACTTATAAAAAAAAAACAGGATAAAAGAGATAAAAGTCAAACAGCTAGTATAAAATGGAATTTGGAGTTTATACTAGCCAGTTTGCAAGCAACAGCATCCTGTGTCTAACTAGTTTAGAAAAAAGGTAGAATCATTTGTAGGGATACTGGGGTATCACATGAATTACAGGAAGGATGGGGGCTTCCAAAACAACTGCTAGTAGTTATACTGAGGCTGTTAAGAGTGTTTTCAAAATCACTGTTTCTTTTTTCAGCCAGTTGGCTTCAATATCTTCCTGCTGCATACTAGCAGTAACACCAACAATCCCAAACTTCATAGATTAGAGTTGAGAATATTTCAAGGTTCTGACAAACCTGGCTGGGGACAGTTTCCCAATCCAGTGAATGTCCTGCATGGGGTAGAGAGGAGGATGGGGGAGGGTCACATAGGAGACATGACCCTGTGAATCTGGCTGTTCAGAGAAGGGTGGCTGGCTCACTGTGAACTGGGGAGTTTCTCTCCAGTTTAGGTTCCTCTGATTCCCAACCCCATGTTCTTGCTACCACCCCCACTTTACAGTAATTTCATGGAGGAGATTTATAGTAAACAGTTGGGAAAACAGGACCTGTGCCATTATAAGCAAGGCAGTAGTATATGTCAGGCATAAAATCAATGAATCTATTCTGAAGTATCACTTTAGGATATTCATGTAAGGCTTTAATGAAGAAGAGGTACTTGATATGGACTTCAAAAGACTTTCCAAGCAGAGGGATCACCATAAACGAAAGTGAGAATAAATGCAGGTACATTAACTGAAGTGAGGAGACCAACCTAAAAGAAATCCTGATCCTTCTGATTCCAAAACCCATGTTTTTTGTTGCTATTGATAATGTATAGCATACTGTACTCAATGAAATGATCTGGGGCACTGGAAGCATGTAAGTTTAACAACTGCTGTAGGAGATTTGTAAACTTAAAGGACCTAAACTAAAGTAGCATTAAGAAAAGATAGAATGACTGTGAGCAAAAATATAATACAAGTAGAAAGACTGTGGAAGATAAACAGGTTAGAACCAAACAAGTTAGAGGAATGTTAGTTATTGATTGAAAAGCAGGGAATTCATTTTTGCAAGAATATGATTAGTTTTAAGTGGGTTAAGTGTGGTTAAGGTGAAACTTAAGGAACACAGCTAGAATGAAATGGAGGTGGAATTTGCGTTTTACTTCTTATATGTTGCTTGTAGTCATTTTCTTTCTTGTGCTTTCTATATTGCCTTCCAAGTAGACAAAATGTGTGCCATCATGTTGGTAATCAAGCTCTTCTTACCTTTAATACCTGTATGTGCTGGGCTCAGAGTACATACTTAGTAAATCACTCTTTTTTTAAAAAAAATCATTTTCATCAATTAATAAATTTAGAGCATAATGCTTTTGCTTAACTTTTTTGACATGTTTTAAAGAATTCTAATTTGCTAAAATGCAATGTCCAGATAGATCAGTTATATCTTATGATTTGTCTTTGCCTCAAAACTCATGTTCATATAATATAACCTCAACCAGAAATGAAGCACCTATGAAATACTTTAAATGGTCCATAGTTTGTTTACAGGTATTACAGCTTAGTGGAAGAACAGATTATCTTAAACATAAAATTTCAGATTCTAGAGATTTTTGTAGAACTACACTCTTAATCTTTACTACTTGTGGTATCTTAATATTGAAAATGAAAAATACAAACCATTTCATCTTTTGTAGAAACTCTACAACATAGTTTCTAAATTTGCAAGTGAGAATTAATTAAAGCCAGAGTTTGTTTTGTTTTGCTTTTAAATAAAATCAGTATTGGTACATTGAGATTAAAATTTCCATTTTGATCAAATACTAGGTAGAGATATGTAGTACATCAGCATGTGATTGGAATTCATTTGTTACTTCTGCAAAATTACAGCTTCTGCTCTCTTTTTCTCCTAGCTTCTATTAGTCTTGTGCTGGATAGCAGAAGTAACTTGAAGGTTTATATAATACCCACTAACATCCTCTTTATATAAGTCCCAGTCAGGGCACTGTAGAACCAGAGAAAAGGAACT